>PVLD010021483.1:0-12857 GCA_004027595.1 Dinomys branickii
AAAGAAAGAAACAAGGCCAAAAAAGCCCAAAAAGCAGAATTCCAAAACAATAAGATAGGAAGGTAACATGATTAATACATTGCATATTGTTATTTTTAAATTAATTACTCAGAGTACAAGATATCAGCATTTATCCTGAGCATACACTTTGAAGTTATCAATATGTAATACAACTATTGTTAATTCTCTCACCTTGTCTATAATTCAGTTTTGATGGTGCTGTTCTTGTGCTACTTTGTGTCTGTTAATGTTTTCATTCTTTTACTTTCAAAAATAAAATAAAAAGATATCAGCATTTAATTGTCCAAACAAAAAAATAAATAAATAAATAAATAAATAAATAAAATAAAATGACATTTAATATTTTCAAAAGTGTTTCATGAAAAATAACATATTATCTTTACTGGGATATACAGACATGCAGAATTAAGATCCCTCCATGGACTTATTTAGATACTGAAGGTAACAACTGTCCTTATCTATTCCTCTATTTCATCTTAAACACGGACAGTGAAACATGTTTATATTTGGTCAAATGCTGAGAATGTTCAGTGACATATTTTGACTCCAAGAGAACGAACTTCCTGTTTTTACCTTGTTAAAAGACAAAATGCTCTGAGGTCCAATTTCACCAAATACCCAAAGAGAATGTGGAGTTTAAATCCCATCCATAGGTAGAAGACCATTGTTAGCCCATTGGAAAATCACTCACAGAATATGAAATTCACAGACTCATAGATCAGCATCCTTTCTTTGTACATATCACAGCTATTATTCCTTTGTTATTGATAGATTCCTATCTATACTAGGTAGAACTTTGAGTAGAAGGTATTATTGAAACTACTTCTTAAAGTATATGCACAATTGAAATTTTATGTATTTGTTATTACTTTGATTTCTTATGTCTTAGAGTAGATGAATTAAAATCAAACTTCACACATGCTAAGGAAAGCTCTGACATTTAACTGCATTCCCAGCCCTGTTACTAGGCTGCTGGAGACCACTGCAAAGCAGCCCTGAGCAGGACTTATATTAATCAATTGGCTTTTCACGATCACTTGTGAATCTGTCCAAGGCCTAGGCTCCTTGTCTACAAATGGATGCAGACTCACAGTAAGTGAACTTCTGTGAGTCATTAATCCCTGCTAAAACCTGTAATGGTGGATGAAGCCAGAAAGCCTTAAAAGATAAGACAAGATCACAGTCAAGGACACCTGGATCTTATCTCAACTAGATAAATACTGTTGCCTCAGGCATCTCACTCCTGGATGGATTAATTTAATACCTTACTTGGAGAAGTCCTTGAATGATTCCACACTTCGTGAGTACTCCCCTCCCTTCTTCTGATAACTAAATATATACAAACCACCTAGAGAACATCTTGGTCTTAGCCCTGAGAGAATCTTGAATGCTGTGAGAGGGTTTTGATCCTGAAGCCATGAAATCATTCTACTTGCCTCTTTTTATTTAGTCTTCACCATACACTCATTCAGGAGATTGCAGACCTGATCAGCCTGCAATAAAAAGGGATATTCTTAACCTGATACTAGATGTTTGCTTAATCCAATTAAAAATGCACGATATGAACTGATGCTTTTTTTTTTTTTTGTCTCTTTGAGACAGGGTCATGCTATACAGTTCAGGTGGGCTTTGAGCTCACTTTGTAGACCAGGCTGGCCTTGAACTCACCAGTATCCTCCTGCCTCAGCCTCCAGAGTCCTGGGATTACAGGCATGTGCTACCAACACCTGACTGAACCAATGCATTTCAAAGCAGGTAGTTGAATGGCTGATAAATGTATCAAACAATGCATTTACAGCTCTCAGGCCAATGTAAATCAAAACCAAAATGAAGTGCCATTTCATTCCAATTTAAACAGCATCAAAATAACAAAAAATAAATTCTGGCAAGGGTACTGAAAGGAGTCTCTCATATTGTTATTAGGGCTATAAATATACTGTTTATTAAAAAGAGTAGAGTGATTCCTCAAAATGAATTAAAAGTAAATCTACTATATAATTATACCACTTTTGTGCATATATATATATATATGTACATATGTATATGTACATATATGTACATTTATACATCCAAAGGAAATGTTATCACAATAAAAAGAAATATCCACATGCACATGCATATTGATGTTTTTCACAGTAGCCAATACAAAATCTGGCTAAATGTCTATTAATGGATGAACAGTTACTCAAAATGTATTGCAAATATACATATATAATATACAGCCATATAATACATATTATATATGAATATCATTAATTCATAAAAGGAATGATATTCTATCATTTGTAGTAGAATGAATGAAATTGGAGGGCTTTACTTTCAGTTAAATAAGTCAGACATAAAAAGACAAATTCTGAAGTTATCTTATATGAGGATACTGACAAAATAGGGATTATGAGAGGCCGAGGAAGGTAAAGCAGGACTAGGGATGGTGGGAGGTTGTAGAACACATACTAAAACGTGGCTAGATTGCAACAGTAAGTTCTGCTGTTCTATAGTATAGTAGGTGACTATAGATGAAAAGAAACTCTTACATATTTTATGAGTAATAGGAAGAGAGTGCTTTAAGGCTCCCAACACAAAGTGATGTTGTCATGGTTAGGAATTTCGCAAGGGGAACAATATGATACAGGACACGTGTTTTAAAAGACTATTTATCATAGTCACCCAAAGAATCATATACAAGAGAATGCAGGATATCTGTCCACATATTAAATAGCAAGGAATCTAGCTGAGGGCCTGGATTCTGCAATAATGTCCTGCATGAGGCCAGCTGAAGACCTCGAGTTCATAACAATGCCTCCGCATGAGTCCAAATGAAGGTCTAGAGCCCATACAATACCTCATGCGGACCTGTTTCACAGATCCGCTCTGGGAAAGCCCAAAGGTCAGTGGTAGAATCTAGGAAGTCTGTACCAGCATGCTGAAAGATCTGTGCTAGCAGGCTGAGGGATCTGCCCTGGAGCCAGGAAGCGACACTCAAAATAAGAACCAGAGCTCTTCTGAAAAGTACCACAGCCATCCTCAGCAACAGTGAGATCCTGAGTTCCTCCAATGATCAGGACAGCCGAGTTCCCATCAGGAGAGCCAACGCAGCAAGCTTACCCATGAGACTGAGCTGTGCACCATCTTCCCCTCTGGAGCCAGTAAGTGATGCTCAGACTGAGGACCAGAGCACTCCCAAAGGGAACCAAAGGCATTCTCAGTGACAACAAGGTCCCGAGCTCCTTGGAGGAGGAAAACAGCTGAGTTCATCTGGAAAACTAGCATGACAAGCTCCTCCCACAGAACCAACAACTCCTTACAGCTTCTGCCAGCTCCCAACAGGCTCCCAACAGCTTCTACCAGCTCCCTACAGCTTTTTTTCTTCTTTTCCTGTTCTGCCTCTTTTGTGGCTGGAAATAATCCTCAAGTGGGCCTCCCACAGCCAGCACCATGCTTATTAAATTCAGCTGGGTGTTACAAGTTGACCGTCAGTTGTAAATCCACTCAAGATGGTAAGGGGATGCAAAAGTTCATTATCCTAATTTGATTAATAGTTTTTCATACATGTACCTAGTTATCACACTGTGCCCCGTAAATATGTATCATTAAAATAATCATCAAAATTAAAGTAAAAGTGAAAGCACAGATTTCAACATCCCTTCCAAAGTCCTAGCCCTTTCCCTTGGTGCATGAAACTCTGCAGAGCTGGTGCTTCCTGCTCGCCTCTCTGTCCCTACTCACTGCCCGTCTCTGCCAGCTCTCGGCGCTTCAGTCCCTGTGCAGTTCTCAGCCGCTGAAATGTTCAATGCAAATTTCTAGCTTTGTTCTTTTTGCATGTGCTTGGCTTTTACATGGAATAATCCAGCATCCTCCTGTCCCATGTCTTAATTATCTTTATAATTTGGGCCTGTGTATCTTTTTAAAGGAAAGCCTCCAACACCCCACAACATAAGCTTAGATAATATTTTTCAATATATACTATATTTTCTAGAAGAATTTACGTCAGAGAAAAAGAACTACAGATCTCTATTCTAATACACCCATAGTATCCCTCACTATCAAACTCCTGCATCAAACTGGCCTGCTTGTCGCAATCACAAAAACAATACTGTAACATCATCACCCGGATTCCAGAAACTACATTAAGGCTTACTTTACTACGTTAGGGTCTTCTATGTTCTGTAACAGTAGAATTTTACAACAACTGCATAATTGTATAACAATGTATAACCACCACCAGAATATCACCTAGAAGAGGTAACATACTCTAAATATCTACAATTCACTATTGCCATGGCTTATATCTAGATGTACCCCAAAGCCTCGTGCTCATAGATGGAGCTTTGGGAGGGGATTGAACCATGGGGTGTGAAACCCATGTGGGGTAAGTCTATAGATGAGCTTATGGCTAAACGTGATGCTGGGAGGTGAAGGTCACTGGGGGTGTGGGCTGGGAGGGTCATCTGCCTCCCTCTTCCCTTTATCTCTCTCTGCTTTCCAACACCCTCCCATATGCATGGCCCCTCTGCCATGACCTCTGCCTTGGAGCCAACCAATTATAGACTAAAACTTCTACAACCTGTGAACTAAACTTTTCCTTTTCTAAATTGCAGATATCAGGTATTGTGTCTCAGCGACAAAAACCGACTAAGACACACGTTAATATAATCTCACCCTGCCTAAATCCTGGCAATGATTGATACCTTTTTTACGATGTGATATACTTACAATCAACTGATATGTAGCCTTTTCAGTTTGATTTTTTTCTTTTGCTTTTTTCTTTCTTTCTTTTTATTTTTCTGTCTTTTTCAGACAGGGTCTTGCTATGCAATCCAAGCTGGTCTTGAGCTTACTTTGTAGCCCAGGCTGGTCTTGAACTCTCAACAATCCTCCTGCCTCAGCCTCAGGAGTGCTAGGATTACAGACGTGCACCACCACACCTGGCTCAGTTTGATTTATTTCATTTAGCGATAGGATGCTAAAGTTCTTCCATGTCTTGTCATGGTTTCAGAAGTCATTACTTTTCAAGACTAAATAATATTCTATTATCTGAATATACCACAGTTTATTTAACTCAGTACCTATTTAAGTCCATCTTAGTTATTTCACATTTTGGCAATTATGAATAAAGTTGCCAGACATTCATGTGCATGCTTTTATGTGAGCATAAATTTTCCACTTCAATCTTATAAATTCTATGGGACATAATCTCTGAATTATACAATGAAACTCTTGCATTTTTTCAGCTTAGTAGAATATTATAATTTACACGCAGTGACATACACCGTTAAAAATGAAAGCATAATTTTATTCAAAAATATATTCACTTGAAATATCACCTGGCCATAAGCTATCATTAAAATTAGCTATCATTTGAGAAGCATTACTTATTTTTCAGGCTAAGTAATCTGGGTGTATTATCTCATTCAAAAATTTAAAACACAGATGAAAGGGATTAACAATGAAAAGCATAAAACACTGCTGACATAAATTGAAGAAAATGCAAACAGATACAAAGATATCCCATGTTTATGGACTGGAGGAAGCAATAGTTTCAAAATGCTCATATCATCCTAAGTGAACTACAGATTCAATGTGGTTTCTATCAAAGTTGTTCACATTCTTCATAGAAATAGGAAAAAATTTGCACGAGATTATGAAAATGCCCAAATGGGCAAAATAATATTGATCAAAAAGAAAAAAAGATGACATTACAGCACTTGACTTTAATACTTGACTATAATATAAAATTAGAGTAATCAAAACTGCACAGTATTAACATAAAAAGAGACATAGAGACACTTGGAGTAGAAAAAAGAGCCTAGAATTAAAATTATCTATCTGTTGTCAGCTGATTTTCAACAGGAGTGTCAGGAACACACTGGGAAAAGGGGAGGCCTTTCCATAAATATCTCAGAGAAAACAGGGTGTCCCAAAGGGGGATCCTTAGAATCCTCTCTCTCACCAGTTGCAGAAATCAAATCAAAATAGGGTTAAAGACTGAAATGTAAGATGTGCAACTCTGAGAAGAAAATATAGGGAAAACAATTTGGAGGAATTTGTTTAACAAAAGCCCAAAAAACGTAAGAATGAAGAGCAAGTGTGGATTGTTAGGATCACACTAAACAGTTGGCTCCTGTGGAGCAAAGGAAGCAATCGTCAGAGGAGAGCAACAACCTGGAGGCTGGAAAAAAATCTACGCAAATTTACATATCTGAAACTTTGTTAATGTTGAGAATATATTGAAAAATAAATTATTTTTAAAATGGGCCGTGAATCTAAGTAGACATTTTTCAAAAAGAATACATTCTTTTGTAAAAATTTTGTAAATTTGTAAAACTACAAATTTTTAGCCAATAAGTACATGAAAAAAATGCTATCACTGATCATCAGAGAAATACAAACCACAACCACCACAAGATATCCGCCATCCTAGGAAGAATGACTATGCTCAAAAAGACTGAAGACAGAAAGGAATAATTGTTAGGATGTGGAGGAAAAGAAGACTTTGACATTGGTGATAAAAATGTAAATTTGTGCAGCAATTATGGGAAAAAATACGGACATTTCTGAAAAAAATCCAAAAAGAACTAGAACATGACCCAAAATCCCACTATTGCCTATCTACCTCAAATGGAATCAGTATGTTAAGGAGATACCTGCAGTCTTATGCAGTAAGGTTCACAAGGGCCCAAAAATGGAAACAGTGTAAGTGCCAATCAGCTGGTCAATGATACAGAAAACACAGTATAGATATACAATGGAATACTACTCAGTCAGGAAGACATAATAACATCCTGGCATTTGTGGCAACATGGAAGGAACTGGAGTTGATTATGTTCAGTGTAATAATCCAGGCACAGAAAGACAGGTGCTGCATGATTGCATTTATGATCATATTTGGAATGTAAAAAGCTAATCTCTGAATTTGAGAGAAGAATAATTTCAGTGACTGAGGAGAATAGGAGTGAGAGAGAGCTGGAGAATAGTTCATCAATAAACAGTTCAGAGTAAGAGGATGTAGTGTGTGTTGTAGGATGAAGACAAACAGCAGCTGCACACTGTGTTTCTGTACAACTTGGAACAAAGGATTCTGGGTAGTTCCAGCATAAAGAGTGACAAATGTTTGAGAAGAAAAACATGTTTAACCTGACGACACTAAATGCACAATGTATCAAGGCATTGCATGGCACCCCAGTAATGTGTAAGTTTTGGAGTTTGTATGTGTCAGTCAGAAATAAATACAAGTTTTAACATTTTAAACAGAACGTTTTAGCCAGTGGAGTCTGTCCTGGTTTTAATGATTTTGTTCCTTTACCCAAATTCATATGTTGAAATACTGACCCCTAAGGTGACGGCATTAGGAGATTGGGCTTTCGGTAGATGATTAGTTCATATGCACGCAGCACTCATTATTGAAAAGTACTTACTGGGGGCAACTCGGTGGTCCCCTATACCATGAGGAAACATGGGTAAAAGTCACCATCGATGAGCATTAGGTCTGCTGAGATACAAACCTATGGGCACCTTTGCTGTAGACTGCCTACCCTCCACAACTCTGAGTAGCAAATTTCTGTTTCTGTACTGATAGGTCAAGAGAGACCCCGTTTTTCTGTTTTTAACTCCATAGTAAGGGAAGTCACTTAAAGTCACCTAAGCTGCAGTTGAGCCCTACTTTTCACCCCAGTCCCTTTGGTTAGGTATTAACTCACTTAAAACAGAGCAAGGTCATAAAATAGGAATGGAACAAACAGGACAGATTGGGAAGTAGATTAAAAGTTAAACTGCAGTGATCATTTAAAATTCAACTGTCCAAATTCCGGGTAAGGTAACCTCTGTAATAATCTCGTGACATTCTTGTGTGATTCCCATAAATGAGGTAATGGTTACTACGGAAACCTAAAATATACTTAAACTGAAAATGAGACCCAGATAGGTGCATATATTTTCTCTGGCTCCTGGTTAGAGATTGTCCATCAGCCGGCTTAATAAAGCTTTGTTTGTCCCTGCCTTCCTGGTTTTCTTGTGAGTGCCTCCCTTGTTGAACTCACCTGCTGTATGGGTACACCACTCAGTTTATATTATTTTTGCAAGCTGAATAGACTAAAACATACTTCTTACAAATTCCTCTTGTGTTTTTATACTGAAACTTATTTCTTACGGAGTTTACAGTGTAACAAGTGAAGCTGTGCTTTACATCTGCCAGTTTAGCATATAAATAATTAAATGCTGGCAAGAAAGAACAGAAAATATGATAACCTGTATCTACCACATCTCTTTGATGATAAAAACCAGTCTGTTTTTCTGTTCTCTCTGGCATTGCCATGAGAGACAGTGTGGTTACACTGCGTCCCTTGTGGCCTAAGCATCTTTTTAAAATTCATATCCTATGCACCTGTTTAGGTTTTCCCTACCCCTTAATTAGAAATAAATGCAACTGAGAAAAAAGCCAATGGATAGGGAGAAATAAAACCTGTTGGTTATTGCTCTTTTTTGTGGCTCATGACTGCTGATCTATTGTGCAGCATATTTCGCTTGCTGTGTTTGGTTTATTTTTAGTGTTTGATGATGTCCTTGCCCCATATTGCTCCGTTTGTTTTGTCTCACTTTGCATAAACATTTTCATGTCATTTTCTCTTCCATTTCCCATGTGAGAAGAGGGTGGTGTGCATATTCTGAGAATTTGAAGATTAGCTTCAGAGACAGTGTAACTCAGTGTAAACCGAACCCACTTTAACCTGAAAGGAGAAGGATAAAATGGATTGTCACACCATTATATAGGAAAGATGGGGGGCTTGGTAGTGTTTCAAAGACATCTTCCTTAACATTTTAAAATGATGATTCCAATTTTGTATTGTAAAGAAAATATATAAGTTGGTACATTAACAAATCATGAGCATGTATGAGCCACACGTGTGGCTGTTTTAGTTGGTAGAAAATCGGATTGTCAGAAGAAATGGATAGATAAATGGTAGGATACATAAGGAATGTGTATACATGATACTGTGGGTGTCATAAAAAGGTACAGAGCCCAGTGGAATTCCAAATACCAAAAATAATTTGAAGGTAACTGAACTTAATCATTGTAGAAAGCAGATAAAGTCATATCCATTTAAAATTAGAGGTAGCCACATCTATATGTTTCCTAGTGAACTATGTTTATTGCTCCGTAGATTTTTATTGCTAAAAATTGTACCTTGACCTGGACTTTTAGTTCTTAATTCTTTTGAAAAATGGAGAGAAAAGTGTTCAGAGTAAACCGACCACCAAAAAAAGAACATTAATTCAATCAACAGTCCAAAGTACAAAAAAATTGTAATTATGCTTTTTTGTATATGAGTATATATACCAGCATAAAAAAAGAAAAAAAAAGAATGAAGTATGTTAGAAATATATGGGCCAGGGTTATAGCTCAGCAGTTGTAGCACCTGTCTGGCAAGTACAAGGTCCTGAGTGCGATTCCCAGCACCAAAAATAATTAGGAAAATATGATTTATGTGCATGTTGCTAAATAATTTATAGAATATAATTCATCTTCATATGCATTATTGTCAGATCGTACTCACTTTTGAGTAGCTTAAAACTGATTCCTGATTCAAGGACATGTTGTACTACCTTGTTGTATGTGACATGGATTTTCCTGGAAAGCAAATACATGGGAATCTTGTCTCAAGACCTGCTCATCATTTTTTAAACAGTAAAAGAGATGCTTAAGGTCTATTTTTGCTATGCTAAAGCTATAGACTACTGAGAGTGCAAATATGCCAAGCAACAATTGCCATTTTAGAGACGATGAGTGCACTCTATGTCCATGAATCAGAAATCAATTTTAACCTACTGAAAAGAAGTACAACCCAGTAATAAACAATGCATACAAAATGGATTGCATGTGTAAATTATTTAGAAACACACACAAAATCTTGCTTAAATACATTAAAACATTTAAAGACTATAGAAGGTCCCATAAGAATGTTGAGCTGAATCCAAAAATTGATGGCCAATGTTACCAATTCAGCATGGCAATAGATAGCTTCCAAATTGTGGGAATTTGGGATGTAAGATGCATATATAAAGTAGTAATTAGCATAGTATATGTTTTAAAAAAAGGCGAGAAATAAGTTATGAGGAAACATTACTGGCTTTACATGTCAGAGTTAATTGTTTCCACTTTTCCTAAGAAGAGATTTAAGTTACTGGTGATTTTTCTCAGCTAAGGAACAACATAGTCTTACTTTTTAAAAGATAACTTGTAAGACCCTACACTTAGTAAATATGATTTTGAGCACTTGGCACTAAAACAATGTCTTAACCTTTTGCCTCAAGAACGTTTTTTGCAAAATATCTGTTGCCTGAACCTCTGTCTCAGGTATTAACCTTGATTTCTCCCTGAGATATGATTTTCACTGCTTTTCTGTTGCGTCTTCCTTTTGCCAGCATAGGAGAAAGAAATCTCAGTCAGCAGGCTCCTTAAGATCTTTGTCCTTCCATTCGTCAGTTCTCTAGACTTTGTCCCTACAATTCAAAACTGTGCAGAGCTATAAACCTGGAGCTTCAAAAACTTCTCCACTGAAGCAAAGGTACTGAAGATCCAGCAGCCAAATGTTCCGAGGAAAGTAAAATTACTCTCCAAGGAAGCAGAGACTATGAAAATTGAATTTTCTATATTGTCCTGAAATAATTTTCATTTTAGGAAAGTTTTTATTTTTATTTGTCCACTAATATACACGTGACTAATGTGTCTCCATTTCTGTGGTTATCTGTTATTGTTTTCCAGTGACTACTTTGGTTTCACTGACCAGGTTAAATGACTCTGCAAAAACCTTAAACCTATAAAATTTGAATTAACTTTTATTCTTTATATGAAAACTCAGGAAGTCCTCATTATCAAAAATCTCACACTGTACTTGTCCCATACAATTTAGACTTGGTCACAGAACTATTTGGGGGAAAATTCCACAAATGATTAATGTTCTTCAGACATTCTATAAAGTCAAGGAATTATGGGTCCTTGTTTTTGTTCAAAGGCTATGATTTTATTTTTCATCTTTAACCTTGAGAAAGCAAAAGTGACTGATTTGAGTCAGCACATTAATATACTTGGAAAGGTTTTGAAAGCTTTTGCCTCTATGCTGTTGTCATGTTCCCAGAAAGAAATTCCCAGGCGATTGGTGGCATAGCTTCGAAAAGATGGCAGCACCCCATCCCCTCCTCTTCCTTTCTCTGCTTCATGCCCACTGCAAAGCGAACAGTTTCCTCTGCTGCACACGGCCGGCAGGTGCTCTTCCTCCTCCTGCCCCCAAGCAACAAAGCCAACCCACCATGGACCGAGGTCCCTGAAATCTCAAGCCACAGTGATCCTTTCCTTCATTCAGTAAGAACTTACTGCCAGTGAGCAGCCTGCAAAGGAAACACACTTCTGCTTAGGGGTATGCGCAGTGTACTAAGAGAAACAGATACTTTGAGGAAATAAAAATAAAGTATGTGTCAAACATTACATAGTGTTAAGAAGGAAAGGAAAGCTTTTCAGTGAATAAACAATAACACAGATAACAAAAATGATGTGGATAATAAATTGCCCATACAATGATGCAGATAACAATGTAGACAAAAGGGTCCCTCTAAGTCAGCAAGAAAAAAACCGTGCAAAGGAAGACCGGGGCTGCCCACAGGCTATCAAGGGTCGCCATGGGGAAAGGCCACACATAGCAAACTGTCTCACCTCATCTGAGAGAGTGAGGAACGGATAGGGAAACTGAATGCAGTTAGGAGGTGGGAGCAAAAGAACAGAAATGGCTGCAGGATAAAAACAGAGGTTATGTAAAGAACTAGGAGGAATGGCAAGCAGTTTGGAGTCTAGATGTGGTGTTAGTTGGTTGACTCTTCGGTGCTCGCTCCTCTGTGAAGGGAAGTCTAGAAGAGGGTCAGAATTAGTAACAAAGACACCAGCCAGGCTGTCACAGTTATTATGTGAAAGATAAATATGGATAACCTAGGGCTCTGCAAAGTAAGGTCATAGAAAAGGCTAAATTTAAATATATCGTGCGAGAAGATTTAGCCAGGCAGTGTTCAGAAGACTGCAAGGTGGGAGAGAACAAGTAATCCAGCTGACTTTCAGGGGAAGTGACGGAAGTTGATTCCCTGAGAAGGGATAGGTGGGTAGAGGGACGTGTTGAGACGGAAGGACTGAGTCCACAGTTCCTCCTACGTATTTCAAGTTCAAGGTATTTATGAGAGAGTTAAGTAATGATCCTAATATACCAATTATATAAGTATATACCGGAAAAGTTCAGCTGTATCTCAGTGGTAGGGAGCATTTCTTTCACAAAGGAGAGCCTGGATTAGATCCACAGCACCACAAACACAAATAAACAAAACACGAACAAACGTACTGCTGAGAATTGTGAGGTGGAGATATAACTTTGTGGTTCATCAATATCCAGAGAGCCTGGGTGAGCAACAGAAAGAAAACGAAAGGGGAGTGATACCAGTAGTGAAGGAAGACAGCAGACCCCCAGGCACAGTATGGCAAGGTAGACACTAACACCACGGAGTCATCCAAATAAGGTGCAAAGAAATAGAGGCAGAGAGCGCAAGGCCAAATGTTCAGTCACTTTGGGAGGAGGAAGTGAGCCTTCTCCCTCACTTCCTCCCACAAGACTGTGACAGTGGCGCCCCCACTGGTAGATCCCAGCTGACAAGGAATTTGAGGAGCCCTGGAGATCAGGTCTTCTCTATAATTATGCAGTGTGGAGAAATGAGATGTGAGCAAAAGGACCCTGGAAGCACTCCAGCAAACATTAGAGACCCCACTTCCTCTGGGGTTAAGACTCTCAATCTCTGCCTTGCTGGAT
>PVLD010021483.1:12957-31435 GCA_004027595.1 Dinomys branickii
CCCCCCCCCCCCCCCCCCCCGGAGATTCTGCGGAGGAAAGAATTTCCTTCTTAGCTCGTACCCTTTTGTCTGGAGAATTCAGTTCTGTGAGATTGACTGTAACTCTGAATTCCCCCACTGCTCTGCTGGTTGTCAGAGGCAACCTGAATTTCCTGCCATGTGCCCCATTCTATCTTTAAACCAGCAACAGGGCATTTCTCTTCTTTCAACTTTGGCTTCTTTTGTGACCACCAAGAAAAATCTGCCTTTACAGGGCTGAAGCCCTGGTGATAATTACCTCTTTGGAAAGGTCATCTGTCCTGTGTTGACCGAATAACTCTAATCATGAGGGTAACATCCATAACAATCTAAATCCTTTATGTTACCCAGGCGCTGTGCACTGGGCTCAGGATAAAGGATTAGAAGGTAGCAATGAGCAGGAAATCTAGAAAGGCATCTTGGAATTGTTAACATCCTACCTGAATCAGGATAGGAATAAAATTTAAATTTGTAAACTTTCCCACCTTTTCCTACTAATTTATAGGAGAAGTATAGACTATCAGTGACTGGAATTATGAGGAGATATTGTTACATAATTTGTGACCTGAAAACTTTATGTAGTAAAATTTACATATTGAAATTTTTATTGTTAGAAATGATTTAATATTTTTCAAAAGGAGATTACTTGCAGACATTTTCAGTTTATTGAATCTTTCCTAAGGAAATCTGGTAATTCCAACAAGCATAAACAGGGCTTCTGAGCACTGCACACCTGGTGTTATGGTTGATACATTGTGTCAATTTGGGGAGGCTAGAGATTTGGCTGAGTTACTCAGTGGGGAGGTAGGGTGCATACTTTGCATACTGAGCCTGTGGAAGAGGAAGGCCTGGAGATTATGTGAGTGCTGCACTGCCCCCTGGGTGGGGGTAGGCTGTTTACAATGTAAGGGAAGGAAAGAGGCTCCTTTCATTGACAAGGAATAGCAATGGTATGTATTATATGGAGGCCTGCCATTCTTCCCTTCTGCTGGTTGTTTTTGCTGTGCTCTGCTGCCATGAACGTTTGCCCTCTGCCATGTGTCCCTCTGCCTCTGAGACAGCCAAGTACGGACTGAAACCTCCACAAACTGTAAGCTCAATAAACATTTTCCTTCCCTCATTTTGGGCACTGGGTATTTTGTCTCAGCAAGGAGAGAAAAGTAACGAAGACACCTGGAAAGAGTTTGTGGCTGGTTAGATCCATAGTTGATGGCATAATGAGTTGTACACTTGAAAACTGATTGGCCTTAGTTACTTTATCTTGGTCCCTCTCCTTGTGGTCTTGTAAAATTCCATAAGGAGCATGATGCCATGAACTTAGCATATCCATCATCTGAAATTGTTCTGCTAATTTTCAAGAATATTTTCATCCCAAGAAAGAAAAGGACACCCTCCTGAAGAAATTTTCAAAAAGCAGAGCAGTAGATCCATTGTTATATAGTCTTTGACAAAACATAAGATAAATAAATGGGTTGACATAATTGGTGTGTAGGCTGTGAGTGACACAAAACTCTGCCCTTAAAGGACTCCCCGCTATCCCACAACATGTACACATGATCAAAGGTTCTTTTGTCACTGACTTTAAGTACATAATTGTTTTTCAATGCAGGGCTCCAACTTTTCTTTTTGCACTGCCCCAAATGCATGCAAACTGTTCTCTGTACAAGCAAGCATACTGATAGTGTTAGAAAATTTCAAGGTGCCAATTATTTTAATAAACTTTTCTGGATAATAATTTGACCTACCAGTCCTAAACAATATAATTAAAACATGGAGTTCTTAATTATAAATGGTGTGATTTTTCTCTATTATATGTTTATAATTTTAAGTGCAGAATAAGAATGAAGCACACAAATGTATGTTAAAATGTTATTGCCAATATCAGGAAAGAGTCCACTAGATTGTGTACTGGTTGAGACGATAGATACTATTTTGCTTACATCATAGCATATAGTAGAAGATGAATAAATTTGGTATCTGTGCTTATGAAGCTGTTACAGTGGAAATGTTTTAATTTTATCTCAAATAATAACTAGTTTTTCCAGAATGGAACCTCCTTGCTTGTATTTAAATGTTGGGTCTGCTAGGATAACTCTGATTTCCTTTAAGCCACAGTTTTTTTACTTCATTGAAAAGACACAGGGATAATTCTGCCTCAGGAAAGACTCCTATTTCTAACTTGCCACTCTATAAGCACACCTGAGAAAGAATAAGCTACTCAGATTTAATATATTTGAAAAGAGCTACATCCAGCTCCAATTTCTAACAGATTTTTGCTGATCTTCAAATTAATAAATGCCTTTTTCAGTGATTCTAACAACTGGAACCAAACCTTAAGAACCATTCATGAGATTTTTATTCTCCCCATGTCCGTGTAGCCCATCAGCACATGCTATAGTCTCTACGTTTCAGATATGTTCCAAATGCAGCTTATGACACGTACCTTTGCCGTTCCTTGTCAGTCTGTGTGTGTCTTTTACCTAGATCACGGCAAGCTCCCAATGGTGTACCACCTTCCGTCTTCCCACCACTCCGGCCTCCTTGAAAAGGACATTTCATACAATCAAAATGGCATTACGCTAATCAGGCCACATCACTTTCCTACTCTAAACATTCCAGTGGCGTACCGTGAGTCTCAGAATTAACTTCAAATTTAATATCTAACAACCAAAGAAAATACCCTCTGCTCTGGGTTCTGGCCATACCTGCAACCTCTGTTCCACTTCCTCATGGCCTTTTATGCTTCTCTTGAGCTGTGCACTTTGTTCAAACACACCGAGTATGTGCTGGCCTCAAGTCCCTGGTATTGCCATTCTGTTTGCCAGGAGCAATCTTCCCTCAAACATTTAAACTGATTCAGATCTCCGCTCCAGTGCACTTTCCTGACCACTCTCAACGGAACAGCAACTTCCCTTGTTCTTTATTTGCTACATTAGCATATCTTGTTTTTCAGTCACTTAAGATTGACAGAAATTGATCTTTAAAATCTCATGAAATAGATGCTACATAAGAGAAAATTTGCTTATTTCATTGTCCTATTTGATAGGTTTTTCCAGCACAGAGAGATGTAAAGCAGAATAAAATGCCTTTATTGTGGGCCAGAGAAGATCAGAGTAGGGAAGACAGGAGAGAGGTGGAACTTCCGATGGCCTGTTGTGGGGTCCAAGGTTAAATAGGCCCAGGCTGGAGGCAGGGTTTAGGAGGCCAGATCACCTCACAGGATTGGAGGGGAGTATGGAAAAAGGAAACAGGATATTACAAAAAGGGAAGTAGTAAGTGGTAATTTGACTCAAAGGAAGAAGGGTAGGGCTTAGCACATGACCTCTAGTGGCCAGCGCCATATTGGCTTGGCACAGTATTGGATCAGCACCACAGCACATGACTTCTAGCGCCATATTGGCTGGACATCATAGTGAGTAGACAGGAATTACAGTGAGGCGAGAAACCCATCACTATTCATTTCCAACTCTCACAACAGTCACATTGGCAAATATATATTTGCTGAGTAGACACAGAGGGCCACAAAATGCCTATGAAACAGGCTTATTATGCTTACATTTTCTCATAAGGCTCTGATTCAGAGGGTCTATTTTGTATTTTTTCCCTTAGACAAAGATTCAGATTTTTAAAAAATCTTAAAAAGTTACAACATTTTGTAGGACTGTCATCATCTTGAAATCTGCAAAAACTTTGAACAAAAACAGTGACTTATTCTTTTTATAACAGGTACTCAGTACCTGTTCAGTAAAGGAATGGATGAGGAATGAGAGTTATAGGGACAAAATGTCACTGATATTCGCCCTAAAGTTCAGACAGGAAAATATAAAATTAAAGGTTTATGGAATTAAAGCAAAGCTAAATAGTTTTCAAATGTTCTACATATGATTTTATTATTTTATTTTAAAGAGAAAAACATAACAAAACAACAACAATAAAGACAAAGACAAAACAACGCAAAAACGATAAGAAAGATGCAGGATTTCAAAACAAGATGAAAGGAATTAACAATGATTGTGATATTACATTACTATATTGTTTGTATGTAATCAAGCCATTACATAAGAATAAACTATTGAGGTTTTTTGGTTTAAGTTACTTTCATTGCTGGTAAAAAGATGTTATCAGAAGGATCAGCCAGGTGTGGTGGCGCACGCCTGTAATCCCACCACTGGGAAACCTGAGGCAGGGGATCATTGTGAATTTGAGGCCCGCCTGGGCTACAAAGTGAGCTCAAGGCTAGCCTGAACTGCTGAGACCCTGTCTCAAACAGACAAAAAGAAAAAAGAAAAAGATCAGATGAGCTTAAAGTTGGTCTTTTAGGGCAACAATAACTGTTAAAACATTAACTTCCAAAATTTTGGTAGATCAATACAACAGATATTAATTTTCCTTCACATGAATTTCAAATAAATGAATGTCTCTAATTTCAACTACTCTCCTTGAATTGGATATTTCGGGAGTGAGGCTTCTTTCTGTGGCTCCAATATTAATATTGTCTTCCTGAGTCAACCCATTTAGGAGGTTGGAGATGCAAATGTCATGGGATCCATCTGAAAGTGATACACTTCTTGACCACATCGTATCACTTAGAACTAAGTCATATGGTTGCATACACAAAAAAGACAAACACATGTGTTCCGAAAGGAAGAGGACCTATGTTTAGTGAATATGTCATAAGTTTTGCCACACATCTTGAGAGTTAATGCAGAAGAATAGAGAAGCCTCTCTAGGATAAATTGCATTGGCAAAATTTGGGGTATATACATATATATTGTATATAAATGTATTAACATCCAGTGATTCATATTAGCAAATCCAATGAAAATATGGACATACATACAGAGGCAGAGCAAAAGTGGGCCAAACAAAACCTACTTGGAGGAATATTAAATTTTTAAAAATCATATGATGAACTTCCTGTTTCCTGTTCTTGGGACTATAATACGTTGTTTGCTATCAAACTTGAAATTGAGAAAAAAAAATCACCTTTGATAGTCAAACTAACAACGAGCACATGATGAATGTGAAGCTAGGAATGTAAGGGCATGCCTGCAATGTAGGGAAGAGCTAGCATGGCTTCTTGGGAACAGGACATAAGTCTCATATGGAGGAATGAACATATTAACACATTCTATGCACTAGTGATATAGGAAACTAGAAACTCCCAACCTGAACAATATCTGGGATGAGTTTATGTTCTCTAAAATCGAAGAATGAATTTTAGGAACAAGGGAGCTTAAGAGCAGAATATATTTTTTAAGAGAAAGAAAGCTTCTGTCTAAAAGAGGGACAGAAAGGGACCTGAGTGGGTTGCCCAAGACTGTCTTTCCTAGGGACTTTTATAGAGCAAAACCCACGAGGTGATGTGGGTCCAAGATAAGGAAAAATGGGAAATCTCCAGGTGGGCATGAGGTGGGACAAAACTATGGTCAGCCAATAAGAATTTTTCAAATAAAATTGATTAAATTGAGATCAAATGGGGAAGCAAGTCATACAGCAAGCAGGCATAAATACAGAATGGGGGCTTTTCCTGTAAGGGGTTGGGTCAGTGACTCTTCAAGGTGATTGCTACCTATTTAGAATATCAATCCATGCTGTCCATCTGTAGGGAGGTATGTGGGTGCATTTGTTTAGTCTTGTCTTGAGGTCTGACCTACAGCAAATATTTCTCCATTTGCAAGGTATCTTATCTGTCTTCCCTATTAGCTCCTTTGAGGGCTTGGCCCTGTCTGACTGCCTCTAATATTTCTATCTAATTCAGCTGCCTGTCACAGCAGTTGTACTAATGGATACATCAAGATAATATAGACAAATGTTGGGAATGGTAAGATAAACTTGCCAAAGAATAGAACTAATCAATGATCATCATGTGTTCTAGACCTATTAACAAAATTATCCCCGTGGTCACACTTAACGTAAGCCATGCAGTATTTGAAACATGTTTTCATTCAATATACATCAGAGTGATCTGGAATTGTGGTATAGCTATACTGCCATGAGGCCTTTGAAGGTTCTGTCTTTGGCAGAGATCTCTCAAGGTGGTTAATTATGGCTTCTGATTAGGATCTGAGATAAAAGTTCTGAACAGAATCACACAAGTACTCCTAAGCTGTGCAGCTTCTTTCATAGTAAGCTAGTTTCCTGGCGGGCTGGCATGCTGATCCCTGCCGTTTTTCATGTATATTTCCATTAACTGGGGAAGTCTTTCCACTTCTTGCTACTTGTTCTTGAGTAAAGGATGATCTCAAAATCCTTGATGCATGGAATTGTTCTCTTTTTTCTTACTGCTTCCATAACTTTTAACTAGATTTTTACTACTTTAAACGTGTCAGAATTTTTAAGTTATATAAACATCAGAAACCCTTTTGCTTTTAAAAAATTTCAGCTGAAAGTGAATTCAAAATGTAAACTGTGAAACAAAGGCCATGTCTAAAGCCAAACATAAGTTATTTAGAAAGTAGATACAGCCTCTGACAAATATTAAAGCTGTGAAATTAGGATATCTACTGATTATGTGTTTAGTATTAGAACATTTTTTTTAATGAAAGAAAGATTTTTTATTTCTTTAAAGGAAAAAATCTTTTTTTAATTTTAAAAATAAAAGAATGAAAATGTTAGCAAACAGACACAAAGTAGCACAAGAAGAGTACAAAAACTGAATTACAGATAAGGTAACGAGGAATTAACAATGGTTATTGTATTACATATTGATAACTTCAAAGTGTAGGCTCAGTATAACACATATAGACATGTAAGATTGATCAAACAACTAATCATTGACTGTGGAACATATATTTTAAGGTAAGTTAAAAATTGTCTTTCATTAAAGATCAATCTGTTCCAAGTAGTATAACTAATTTTTAACTCTATTCTTAAAGAGACTCTCCCTGAACTATTTAAATTTATTTTTAGCTACTCTACTACTCCTTTCCCTGTAAATTAAAAGTAATTGCTTCTAATGGAAATTGTTTTATAAAGATATGGCAGAAACAGGCTTTATATATAAAGATAAAACATGCAAAGTACATTATTTTATAACCCAAAGAATAGTAAGATGTTTTGAAAATTACAAGAAATATTTTCAAATTATCTATTCTAAATATGAAATTTTTATTCACTTCCAACCTTAAACATACTCATATGACTTTCAGAGAAAAATGCCTATAATGTATTGCTTAAATTTCATATCTTTACTGATTACCATATAGTAGAAATTTCTCACTAAGAAATTCTCAAAGCAAATGTAAGGTAGCATTTTGACTTGAATTTAGAGAACTTAAGAGTTAATTGAGATGTTCATGTTTCAGTTTTGAAAGATTTAATTTTGAAATATGAGCAAGCTTTACTGTTTTATTTTTCAGCCACCAGGCCACATGATTAGCAAGGTAAGTGGGAGGAACTACTAGGTGCAGGCCAGTCCTGTTCTACTTTTCAAACAAAATAAAGTAAAGTGATGATTTGCGCTATCTAATGTAATTATGAAAATGCAAAAGAACACACAAGTTTTAAAAATGCTCCCTAAAACAGAGAACCTGTGAGACTATTTTAATTATGGTGTTTTGGTATTTTTTTTTCCAGATCTTTTCCACTGAATTTCGTGGTAGTGACCAAAAAAAGCAGAATTACCTGTTTAACACCCATCTCTCAAAGAACACACATCATTTCTACACAAATGTACGCAGTGTCCCCTCTGGAGAACCTGGTCAGTACCTTTCCATCTGTAAGGGACACAAGCACAAGAATTAGCCTTTTCCGTCAGTGAAGATAAGCAGTAGTGAGATAGGAAGTTTGATAGTGAAAAATTTGTGCATTAAAGACCGATTTTCAATTTTTAGTTTTCTAAGTTACATCATTTTTCAGGAGTAAAATTGTTCGAGAATTCTTTGGTTGCATGTCTTGTTTTAAATTTTCTTTTAAGAATATTGATGGTCTAGGCTAATTAATATTCTTTCTGGATCTGCGGGAAAGATGCTATCTTTCTTACAGTGCTTAAATTTGGGTAGGTAACTGGAGCTCAATCCCAGCTCATTTTAATTGTCAGTTGAAATTATTCGCCAAGGCCTCGTACTGTGTGCCTCCTTATCTTCCATTAATGTCCTTTGAATCACTATATATAGATTATACACCTCAAAATTTAGTTGAAAGACCTTCAGATACAAAAAGATTTTTAAAATTTGAAATTGACAACTAGAGTCTGTTTCAATATTCGCTGTGACTTACATTACTAAATCAAATGCTGTCATATGGTATAATAAATAGTAGACTGTATTTAAATTCCAAGTTCACTCTTCATATACTCAGTATTACTCAAGATAATCAGAACGAGAGTTATAGACCTTAGCAAGGTATGTCTTGTTCATTAAAAAAGTATTTTTGAATATTGTTATGTATTCTAAGCAGAAAGTAGCCTTGTTAGTTTTTTTTTACTAATTTAATGTAAATTAAACCATTAATTTCTGTTATTTTAAAGAATTGAGTCTCTATATTTTTTATTCTCTTTAACAGTTTGATCAATCTTTCATTCTTACACCTGGTAACCTGAGCAACTGTGCTGAAATCACAATATGTAATATAACAACCACTGTTAAACCCTATCATTTTGTTTTAAAACCCTTTATCATTTTTAATGTTCTTACTTTGTTCCATTTATGTCTGTGATGTTGGCATTTTGCTACTGTTCTCTTTTTTTACTGTTCTCTTCAAAATAAAAAAGAATTAAGTCAAAATAGAGTATTATGCCATGTAAAGAGTATTTTTCTATTTAGAAAGTAAAATAATATTTGTGATAGTTGATATCAGTGGCACAGTGCCTGCCTGGCAAGCCCAGGGTCCTAAGTTCGAGTCCTGGCACCAAAAAATAAAATAAATAAATAAATAAATAAATAAGTTGTAATACTCATATCCCAGTGAATAAAACATTCCTTAATTCCAGAAAATCTAAAGAACTACAATTTTATATTTTATATTTTATAATTTTATATTTTATAATTAAAATAAGTCACCCGGTTGGCAATATGTCTATGCCGTGGAACGTCATTGTTCTGACACAATATATGGGACACCACTAACAAGAGATTTGCACTCAGGTAGTTTGTGAAGTCACCAAACCTCTTTTTACTCTTAAGCTTTTATTAGAAATAGGGTTTGTAGAGCCAGGTCTGTATGTGTATGACACGTTGTTTGGTGGCAGTGCCATTTGCTAAAGCCCAAGGCTCTTCATTACTCATTTATTTTTCTGATTTCTGTCTTCGTTTCTTCTTTTCTGAAGGTCCAGAGCAGACAGATCTTCCCAGAATGCTGGTTTCCCAACCACTGGCTTGGCAGGACCAAGCCTCACCATAACCTCTGAGTGTGATTTACTCGAAGAATTGATCTCCACTAGAGAGCCGTCAGCAAAGCACAGTCTTCTTTCCTACGTGGCTGTTCTCTTTTCAGTGTCCGAGTTTTGGTGTTCATGACGCTGCATCTGCATAGCCTAAGACCCCCCCAAACTTCCGCAGCCACACCAGCACCCTGACCGGGGAGCATGGACCCCATTTCTCATTCCTTCCTTGCTAAGGAGTTTATCTTCCACCCACCGTCTTTACTATTTGAGAACTACCACACTCTTGCCTCGGCTGCTACCACAGTGAGTGCAGTCAGTAGTGGCATTGCAGGGGCTGATATTGAGCTAACCAGGCACCCATTACTCTCCATGGATGCCAGCTCACAGCTGCTTCTAAGAGTGCGCCTCCAGTTGTCTGTAGGAGGGCTCAAGAGGACCCTGAAGAACATTCAGCGGTTTCCTTAATTTCAAGAAGAGAACACTGGAGATCGCTGAGCTCCTCAAAGCCTCCCATTTATCCTGCTAAGATAATTATATTCAAACAGGTACCCATCCTACACTCATCAGCTGTGCTCCGGTCCAGTACACAAGCCTCTGCTCCCACTGAACATCAGCTTATTACTGAGGCATCCATGGACTGAAGACTGACGAGCTTCGGCGCACAGACTGCTGATTCTTTAAGTGAATGAAGCTAAACATGTGCAACATGTTCTATGACTGAAATAAAATCCTCTCATGAATTCTCATATTCAGTTCTGCATAGTAAACAGGCCCATTTTTATGAGCCATTCTGGATGAAGTCAGCGATATTAGCCAGCTGGTTCACACTCATGGGAACCCAAACGCTCACTTCAGAGCATTCCTTCCCACCTCTGACTGAAATGACAACATTTCTGGCATTCAAAGAACTATAATCTGTTTCCTTTCCAAAGCAGTGCAAAAGGAACAATGTTATCCTCATCCTTGGAAGAATCCCTGGCCCTATCAAGTAATTTGGATGATAATTTATGTTTGGAGAAGAATTGTTTACCCATCTTCCCTTCAAAACTTTTCTATTCAGACTTGCTGTGCTCTGGTTTGACTTCCAGACTGTTCATGAACTGTCAACACCAGGAAACGTTTTCAAGCTATAGAAATGAGGCAAATATCACATTACTATAGGCCCCTCTGAAGTACTGAATCAAGGCAATTTATTGGACATAGGAGAGATGAAAATATCTCATGACCAGTTCAAATTTCACACAAATGATAGTTCTCTGGATTTGGAGTTAACGTTATCCCACGCAGGTGTTGCTTTGAAGACATTCAGGAACCATACATCCCAGGGACCTCACAAAAAATTAGCCACTGTCAGCAGTCTTGGGCTTGATTCTGCAGAAGGAAACTCCGTTGTTGCGTTTTATACCATCTTGGCAGCTCCATCTCTTCCCATACAGACTTCTCTTTCCATATCTGAAAGGAGACCAGATTGCACCTATTCCGTGGATATTCCTACCTTGAATTCTGATTTAAAGGAGGAGGTCAGGACTGCTTCAGAACTGTCCGCACAGGAACTGCATTGTGCTGTGCACTATCAAGGCTCTCCTGCTGGCGGCCAGAGTCTTTCCATCACTAGATCTCTTACCTCAACTCTGCAGTCCATTACAGCAAACCAGCGTCTGATGAGTTCTGGTGAGTTTTGCGGTTTCTCCTAGGTAAACTTTCACAAATGCCTTTCTTTTCTACAGAGAAGACAGAGCCTGTCATGGTCACCAGGTGCTCTAAACAGCCAAACTGTAATCAGGGCAGCAGCCAGCTCAATGGCGATGGCACCTGCTGTAGCGTCTGTCACAGATGGCTATTCTTTATGTGCTGCCATGAAGGCCACTAGATCAATACAGGAGTGTGTAGGGGATGACTAGACCGCTGGCAAGCCGTCAGAACCGAACTAGTCCAATTCGTTACCACAGCGCCTTCAGAGTTTCGGAATAACTTTTATTATTCTCATTTCTTGAAATAGCTTCTTTGTCAGGGAGAGCACAAAGGAACACATTCTTTCTAACATTACCTCCAGTGCTAGCATTTTGTAATCGAAAAAAGCGAGGAAGTCAAGGAAGCTATCAGATTTCTCTATCATTTTTAGAGTTAAATCTGTGAGGCTTTCATTGTGTGTAACTCAAAGCATGAGTTAAGTTTGAGGACTTTATTTGACAAAAGCACTATATAAAATTGACAAGAGATAGGAGGGTGTGAATTTGAATTCAGAATCTTAAATAATTTATGACAATTAATTTCCTCACAAATCTTTCTTACTTTGGAGCCCTTTTGGAAACAGTGATGCTCTCTTTGCTTGTAATTATTATCAGATTGCTGAGGTTGTGAAAGAAAACCAAAAAGTTTAAAGAATTGCAGCTAGCAGAAAGAGGGACTCATTTTATTACAGAAAGAAGTTCTGTCTCGTGGAGTTGTGGGTGTTACTTTGTGGTGGTGAAGCTAGTTTCTCTACAAGGAGAAACAAATGTTTTCTGACTCCATTTGTGCGGATATGATTCTACTATAGAAGAAACACATGCTCGCTAAAGATTTTACATCTGTAATTTATGGCAGACATCTCACTGCTATGAAAGACCAAATCTTCATAATTGTTATATCTAAATTGTTGTAATTTTCATTGTAAAGTTTCTAAACAGAAGATAATAAATTTAATTACTAATTTAAATATAGTATTCTACTTGTACTTTCACAAAATTTTAGCTTATGGTTTAAATGTGATGGCTGATAAAAATGCCCAGTACACCGTGTTTCATAAATAATATTCTAAGTAAATGCAACAGAGATAAAATGTCTTTCAGATACTCTACGCCTCCCAAAGCCACTTCTTGGAAATAATCAGGACACTAATTTTCCACTCCCTCCAAATCAAAAACTATGATTGCCTTTTTGGAGCATAACCTTGCCACTTTTCACACCTTATTCCAACTGCAGACTCTTGGATGAGTTTGTCTCCCAGTCTCCTTCAAGTTTTTTTTGATTTCTCAATAAATTTAAACCCAATAACCAATCACATACAAAGAATTTTCTGGCCTTCATCAATGTTTTCATCTGTGATGTCAGTTGATCTAAAATCATAAATGAGTAATGGGTCACTGAGTTAAAAAGAAGGCCCAGGCCACTCCCTGAGTTGCCTTTGAAATACCTTTTGAAATGCAGCATTCCTGATTCTTTAGCACAGTGACTCTATTAATCACAGTTTTCTGTCTTGACTCTGTAAATTGGTCCAACCTGTGTGGGTTAGTTTAGCAAATGAAGCAAATTAACTTCAAAGAAGAGAGGGGACATGTCCTAGCAGCTCAGCACTGCTTTCCTACAGCAGTGCACTCTCCAGGGTTCCTGCCAGCCACCTGATGAGGAAAGCAGAGGGAACGAGCAGAGCTCCTTAATCCGGCTATTCTCCAATGGAGGGAGATTTTTAAAGAAGCATAAACATGATTTCCATGCTATTATATTCTTAGTTCCGGAAACCTAAAGAGTAGAATATTAATAAATGATGTTTGGATTTAAAAAAAAAAATAAAATTCAATGTAAGATTTTAGTAGTATGATTTACTGCATCTTCAGCCAAAAATTTTAGACAATTTTAGTTTGCTAAGGTCATATTCTTTTCTAGTTTTCTTGAAGAGCTTTGGTTTATCTCCATGTCTCTTTTAGTATCTATTAATATCTCCCACAGATGTCAAAATACACACCTTGCAGTATTCAGTGTCATTCTTCTTCATTTTTAACTGATACATACAAATTGTTCTGTATTTACCCAGGAAACATGTGATGTTTTGTACGTGTACACACCGTGTGATGTTCAAGGAGGGACACACATGCCTATCATTTCAAACACTGATCGCTCCTTAGGAGAAAAACCTTTGAAGTCCTTACTTCAAATTTAGAGGAAAATGTAGTGCTGCGTCTCCATCTGTAGTCACCATACTCTGCAGTAGGACAGCAGGGTATCTTTCTTCCAAGGAACTGTAGCTATTTCCCATTAATTCATCCATTACCCTCCCCACTGTCCTGTCCCATGGCACCTAGTAATCACTCTTGCTTCTCAACTTGTATGAGATGAACTGCTTTAGGTTGTACATATGTGAAAGGCCCTGCTGTACATACAGTTCTGTGCCTGACTTATCTCACTTAATGACCTCCACAAAGGACAGGATTTTATTCTTTTCTGGGGATGCATAGCATTCCCATATGTATATGCACCACGCTGTCCTTACCTAGTCATCAGCTGATGGAAGTGTAAGTTGCTTTCATTTCTTATTTATTGTGAATAGTGCTGCAGTGCGCATAGGGATGCACATGCCTTTGCGACTTAGTGATTTCATTTCCTTCAACTGCATACAAAGCAATGAGATTTCTAGGTCATGCATTAGTTCTTTACAGAAAAAGTTTACCAACATCTGGCACAACTGCAGTTCTGATAATCATTAGTTTGGGGTTCATATCTGCTACACAGGGACTCAGAACAGTTGGGATTTCAGACCTGTGTCACGCTACTGTGCTGCCCCAAGTCACAGGGCTCTTGGCTTCTGTCTCGCTCTCATGAGGACCTTGAATACATGTATAAGGAGGGGTAGGCACTCATTATCTGTCTCGGTGAAGCGTTTAGATCTGTGTCCAGGACTGGCTTGGGGAAGTGTGACCTCTGCAGTCACACAGGAACTCATATTCAGAAGCACCCCACTCTTGATGGAGCTGTAATGTGTGGAGTTCCGGGGGACTGAGCAGGAGTGCAGGTCCCGGTGTTATGGAAGCCAATGGCTTCCACCAAGTATTAGAATATGCTCCTGTCAAGAAATGAAATACGGGGGCTGGGGATATAGTTCAGTGGAATTAGCGCCTGCCTGGCAAGCTCAAGGTCCTGAGTTTGATCCCAGGTACCGCAAAAAAAAAAAAAAAAAAAAAAAGAAAAATGCAACTGAGTTATATCTGAGTTTTAGTGTTTCCATTCTTGCATTGAGAATAAGACTCATACACAGACAACACTGTTGAAGCATCCATCCCTCTATATAAAGATGAATGGTAATTTTAAAACCATAGTAGAAAAGTTTCCATTTCTTACTTAGGATTACATTAAATAGCAAATAAAAAGACCATACAAGTTGAAAGAAGCTATGGAACAAAGGACAAAGCTCACATTCTGGTACTTTTAATGGCATATCTTTCCAGCTTCTTTGACCAAATGACCCTGGATTTGAAGCTGTGCTGGACTCAGCCCAGCATGCACTGCTCGAGAAGTCACTCTCCAGGCCTCTGTGAGCCAAGCCTCATGCCTGAGTCTCCCTCTCTCGTGACCCTGAACTGACAGAATCTTTTGGAGTTGGATTTTAGATATTTGGCTTCTTTGTTTTGTTTATTCTATAGTTGATTTTCTTCTCCGTTTGCACAGACTTACATTTCTCCATTCTCAGTCTTCTATTCCACAAAGATTCTTTGGAGCCGTCATCAGAATTATGGCTTCAGATATGTACAGAGAAATCAACCCTCTTCATTTTTGACCGCTCAACACTTTTTGCCAATACCTCTCTGGAAAATTTTAAGCTAGAATAACGCTTTTATCCCCTGAAGGCCAAACCCTTATCTTTTTCCCCACCTATACATTTATGCCCTTATGCATTTCTCAGGTGAAAATTATGTCCATCCAGATTTCTAAGCTTCAGAATAAACTTCATTTTATCAAAAATACTATTGATTCTGTCTGCAAAGTTCTTCACCAACACTTTAGGACAGACCACTATTATTATTATGGTTTTTCTCTGGTCACTCTTAGGCAGTATTTTTGTAAATGGGGATTTCTTTTTCCAGTTTATGGTCTCTGTGATCTGGCTCATGTGTTATTTTCAGAGATATTTTATATGCCTCTTTCTACCTCAACTTTAAAAAATACAGTAATTTTTCATTTCTAATAAATAATTTGAGATTATGATTTCCACCTATGCAGTCTACCTAGAATATTCAACCTTGATCACATTATCTTGATTCCCTTGTTTATGATTATCAGTTGCTCAATCCCATCACCCAGCAATACAGCTCTACAGTCTGGGATGTACGGTGCCTCTCCATGAACGTGCTTCATTGTGTGGTTTGTTGGATTTCCTGTACTGAGGCCCAGTTCAAGTGTTGTTTGTTCCTGGAGAACTTTTTAAGCCTCACGCTTTATTTCTTTCCTTTATATTTAGTAGTGTGGAAGATTGTCCAAAATGCATTGTGATCTTGACCTTGGTTATTTCTTATCCTTTCTTAGCTTCCTCTATAATACTTGGGCTCTTTCAGGACAAGAATCCTATGTTATTTTGTATAGTGTCTTCTCAAAGATGTGTTGTAATGATGGAGTTACAGGAAAGACTGTAAAATATTTTTCTTAGATATGATCCCAGTGATCCATCAATTTAATATGCATTAGAGAGATTTAGCTGTGGAAGCTGCTAGGAGCAAACTGTCAATATGTGCAAACCTGGGGGTAAGAAAATGAAGAACATCACAAGACTGGAGAATTAATCAAGAATGGAGGAAGCTGGTAACTAAGAAGGAAGCCTGATAATTCAACACTCAGTGAAATTAAGCAATTATTGACTCATTCATGGCTCCTGTGGTGTGCTATTTTGTAGGTAAGTGGTGCGGTTTCAGGATACTGTAGGCAGATCGTGAGATAGGTAAGGGTGGGAGGTCATGATTTATTTCTGAGTAATTAACTACTGCAGGGTTTGATTATGGATGTTCAGGAAGCAGGATTCATTGAGAGAATTGTTATCTATTCGTGAAGAAGGATTTGTCTTTTGTCTTTTTGAAACAGGGTCTCACTATGCAGTTCATGTTGGCCTTGAGCTCACCTTGTAGCCCAGGCTGGTCTTGAACTCTCAAATATCCTCCTGCCTTAGCCTCTGGAGTGCTGGGATTATAGGCATGCACCACCAAGTGCTGCTCATGAAGAAGGGTTTAACACACCAGGTGTTCAGGAGAAAATGCCAGTGAGACTAGAAGTGAGGATGAACATCCCATGTGCCTTAGGAAGACCTAAGGCAATAACCCAGTCCTGTGACATCTTCCAGTGCTTAAGAGGCTTGGTGAGGACAACGATCATGAAGAAACAGTTTGATCTTGAAACAACAAAAATATTCAGTTGACTTTTCTGGATAGTACAGGATTTCAGGCAAACAATTCCTTACATCAAGGTAAATTATGGTAAAATAGCGACCATTAATCCAATACCTACTTATTAGCTAACAAGGGTATGGGCTTGAAGGTCCGGTCTCTTCACAAAATTACAGAGGAGAAACAGGAGACTGTTTCTGTTGCTCTCCCTTAACCTATCAGTGTTTGAGTTGGCATCAGAACTTGAGTTTACAAGATCTTGTTCATTCTCCACATCCTTCATGTCTTCTTATCTCCTGTCCTACAGCAGAGCTTGATCTTGCCTTTCTCGTGAATGGTCTCTTACTCCAGTATTGCAGGAAGCTGATAGAAAACTGGGGGACAGCAAAGGAGTAGATAATAAACATGGAATAGTGAACTCTCACCCTCATTCTTTGGCCCATGGATGGGTCCAAAGTTGCAAATTCTGACTATGAGAAGAAATGCTTGCCTCTCTGCAGACATAGTTCTTTAGGTTACTACTATCAGTCACTTTTACACAGGAAATTAATAAAAAAGTTATTGCTGTTGCTTCTCAAATATATATGCAAATTACAGAGCGCAGGGTAAATGTTATTGTTATGACTATTGGTTAATAGAGTTTGGTATATTATTTAATATCAATAGTAATTGTTATTCAGACTCCTGTTTCTGTCTTTTAACAGTGATTAGCATAAGCATTTTTAGGTTACGTGAATAGGTCTCTATAAACTGCTATCCTGCAGCTCTTTCAATGATATCTTGCCCCACAACTTTTATTATTTTTAAAGTTTAGTTCTACACACTCTTTTTGCTATAACTTCATTTAAGCCCTGGCTGGTCCTTTAGCTATGAGTATGTGGAATGTGAACTTGATGCTTTATCTCAGTTTTACTGAAATGCAGCTTATTTTCAAGACTTTCAAATACTGCTGACTAATGTGCCCTGCTGTGACTCTGCGTCTGTACATACATACTCTCTGCTATTGTGGTTTACGTATCTGCCTGCCCTTGTGCCAGAGCTTCCAACCCTTCTTCCGATCTCTTTCATGGTTATTTATGGTTTTTAACCACAACTCCAATTCCGCAGCCAAGATTTAATTGGACAGAGTCTAACCTCTCCTTCCACAGCTTTGAAATATAAAGTCCTTAATGTGTAGAAACCACATTAATTTCTAAATTCCAATTGGGTATTCCTGCATGCCCCTTCCTATGAAATTTCATACTTAACTTTCTGAAGAGTTATTTAATTTGAAAGGAAGCTGATGTGAAAATTCAATGTATATTTGCGAATGGACAAAATTCTACACATACTTTTGAATCTTCAGGTGATAACTTTAGCATTTTTTATTCAAGGGAGTGGCGTATCTGTACTTTGTATGTGTTTCCATCTGTCCTCTTATTTTACTTAAACTATCTCCATTTTGTTTAGACATTGTATAGATTTTTATCTAGTGGCTTTTAATCTTTTCTTTTTTGATACCAGCGCTTTAGTATCTCTCTACAGTAACCTGAAAGTTATTTATACTCGAAGGAAATAAAATACAGTTGCATTTTATCACTCTCACAGCTGGAATCAATAGACTAAGTTATATTCTTTCCTACCACTTAATATTTTTAGTTGGAGGCGTAAAAGGATGATTTTTTATACAAGTGAAAAGACTGGAACAAGTGAGGGGGATCCGGGGAAGATGGCGACCGGGTGAGCAGCAAGGGAGCGAACCTCCTTAATAAACACCACCAGCTCGAGACAGACTTGGTGAGCGTGAATGCCGGGACCTCGGCTGGGAAGTTAAAACTGGGCGTATTTCTCTGAGATGCCGGGGGAGATGTGGTAGGGCGGACCAGGCTGCCGGGGCGAGACGTGGGAAAGTCCCAGACGCTGGGAGCCGGGGACGATCCCCGCGGGGAAGAAGCGGGGATCGGTCCAGGCGCAGTGGGAGCGCGGCCGCCTCGGGCCCTCCCGCCCCCCCCCGAGACGGTGCAACCCCCCG
>PVLD010021484.1:0-31337 GCA_004027595.1 Dinomys branickii
AAAAAAAAAAAAAAAAAAAAAAAAAAAAAAAAAAAAAAAAAAAAAAAAAAAAAAAAAAAAAAAAAAAAAAAAAAAAAAAAAATCCCAATAGAATGAATCCACCAGGCAAGGCAATCAATTAAATAGATTTTTGTTGTGGTTTTGGGATTTTTTTTTTTGTCTTTTTGAAACAGGGTCTCACTATGTAGTTCAGGCTGGCCTTGAACACCACGCCCAGCTCAATCAATTAAATGGAAGGAAAAGAAAGGGAAACAACAGGAAAATAACACAATGTCAAGAATTAGTCAATACCTAACCATTATAACTATCAGTGTGAATGGTCTCAATTCAGCAATCAAAAGGTGAATTGGCAGAATGAATCAAGAAACAAAATCCAATGATATGCTACATACAAGAAACACATTTATTTCAAAGAAAGTTCATATACCGAGAGTCAAAGGATAGAAAACAGTACCCCATGTGAGAGGAACCTGGGAAAAAGGAGGAATAGCTATTCTATTTGCAGACAAAGTGGTTTTCAAGCCAAAAATGACCAGAAGAGATAAAGAAAATCACTACATACTTGCTAAGAGAACAATCAAGAGGAAGAGATAACAATCCTAAATATATATATATATATATATATATATATATGCACAAAATACTGGTGCACCTAACTATATAGAACAAACCCTAATGGATATGGAAAACCAGATTAACACTAATACAATTGTAATGGGGAAGGCTAGGGATGTAGCTCAGTGGAATAAGTGCCTTCCTGACAAGTGCAAGGTCCTGAGTTCAATCCTCAGTTCTGCAAAAACAAACAAACAACAACAAAAAAAAATTGTAATGGGTATCAATATCTCATGTCACAAGCAGACAGATCAACTAGACAAAAAATAAACAAAGAAGTATCAGACATGAACCAAACCTTTGAAAAAAATGGACTTAGTAGATGTCTATAGAGTGTTCCACCTAACAAGAGAATAAACATTCTTCTCAGCAGCACACAGGTCTTTATCCAGAATATACCACATACTACCTCATAGAACATGGTTAAGTAATCATCCCATGTATATTATCAGAACATAGCACAATGAAATGGGAAATAAGTGGCAAAAGAAACCACAAAACCTATATAAACACAGGGCAATTAAGCAATACACTCTTGAACAACCAATGAGTCATAGTTGAAATTTAGGAAATTAGTTTCTACAATTGAACAATAATGCCAGTACACTACATGTTTATGGGATGCAATGAAAGCAGTCCTCTGAGGGAAATTTATAGCGGGGAATTCCCACATCAGAAAAACAGAATGAACTCAAATAAGTAATCTAATGTTGAACCTCAAACTTCCAGAAAAGGAAAAACAAACCCAAAGCTCATATGAGGAAGGATATTATAAAGACCAGAGTCAAAATTAATGCAATTGAGACTAAGAAAATAATACAAAGAATCAATGAATCAAAGAGTTGGTTCTTCCAAAGATTAAATAAAAAGGTAAATCCTCAGCCAATCTTACTTAACAAAAGACCCAAATCCATGCAATTAGGAATGAAGGGAGAGAAATCAGGATACTGCCGAAATGTAGAAGATTTTCAGTACCTGTACTGAAAACCTGTACTCAAAAAAGTTGGAAAATTCAGAAGAAATGGATAGATCCCTAGATACATAGGAATTAACAGGGACTGGGATATAGCTTAGCAACATAAGCATTTGCTTGGCAAGCCTGAGGTCATGAGTTCTATCCCCAGTACCAGAAAAAAAAAAAGAGGGGTGATACATAGGAATCAACAAAACTGGATGAAGAGATACAAAAATTCTAAACAATCCAGTATCAGTCAACGAAACTGAAGCAGTAATTTTTAAAAAATTAGGCTGGGCATGTGGCACATACCTGTAATCCCAGCACACAGGAGGCTGAGTCAGGAGGATTGTTGAAAGTTCAAGACCAGCCTAGGTTACATAAGTGAGCTCAAAGCCAGCTTGAACTGCATAGTGAGACCCTGTCTCAAAGAGACAAAAAAAAATTTTTTTTTAATTACCAACAAAAAAGCCCATGTCTTGATGGATTCACTGCTGAATTCTATAAAAACTTTAGAGATCATTTAATGCCACTCCTCAAACTCTTCAATAAAATCAAACGGAAAGCAATATTCCCAGCATCATTCGTAAAAGCAAGTATTATCCTGATATCAAAATGATCCAATAAAGAGAACTACAGGCCAATCTAATGAACATAGATCCAAAAATCCTCAAAAAGATACTTGCAAGCCAGGAATGGTGGTGCATACCTGTAATCCCAGCACTCAGGAGGCTGAGGCAGTGGGATCACTGCAAGTTCAAGGCCAGCCTGAGCTACAAAGTGAGTTCAAGTCCAGCCTGAACTGCATAATGAAAGATTATCTCAAAAAGACACACACACACACACACACAAGACACTGGCAAACAATGCAGCAAATTATCAAAAAGATTATACACCATGACCAAATAGGATTCATCCCAAGGGTAGAGAATGCTTCAATATACGCAAGTTAATAAATATAATACATCACACTAACAGAACAAAGGACAGAACCACATGATTCCCTCAACAGATGCAGAAAAAGCATTTAACAAAGTCCAACACAAATTTGCAATAAAAACTCTAAAGAAAATTGGAATAGCAGGTCTTTACTTCAATCTGATAAAAGCCATCTATGACAAAACAGCAGCCAACGTCATACTAAGTGATCAAAAACTGACTGCTTTCATTCTAAAATCAGGAAAAAGACAAAGATGTCTGCTATCACCAGTCCTATTCAATATAGTTCTGGAAACACTAGCCAGAGCAATTAGACAAAGGAAAGAAATAAGGATAGGAAAGGAAGAAATTAAATTATCATTATTTGTAGATGACATGATACTCTACATAAAGACCCCAAAAACTCCACCAAAAGACACCTAGATTTAATAACTGAATGTGGTAGCATAGCAGGATACAAAGTCAACACTCAAAAATCAATAGCATTTCTGTACACAAACAACAAACTCACTGAGAAATTAGAGAAACAATAGCATCAAGAAAAAAGATGTAGAAATCAATCTTATAAAGGAAGTAAAAGATCTGTACGCTGAAAACTACAGTAGTCTGAAAAAGGAGATCAGTGAAGATATTAGAAAATGGAAAGATATCCCTTGTTCTTTCAGAGGCAGAACCAAGAATAGTGAAAATGGTCATACTTCCAGAACTTTGCAGCTACAGATTTAATGCAATCCCAATCAAAATATTAATAGCCTAACTAACAACTAGAGAAAACAATTCTAAAATTCATGAAGAACCAGAAGAGACCTAGAATAGCTAAAGCAATTCTAGGCAAAAAGGCAAAGCAAAGGGCATCACATTCCCTGATTTGAAATTATATTACAAAGCTACCATGATAAAAACAGCATGCTACTGACAAAAAAAGCAGACCTGAGGACCAATGGAACAGAATAGAAGATGCAGAAACAGCTCCAAATACACTCACCTACCTTATCTTTGACAAAGGGACCAAACACATTCACTGGAATAAAGAAAACTTTAATCAATGATGCTGGGAAAACAGGCATTCCACACGCTAAAGACTAAACCTAGACCCACAGTTGTCTCTCTCACCATGCCCCAAACTGAAATCAAGATTAATCAAAGATCTAAATATTAAAACAGAAACACTTAATCTGTGTGAAGACAGAATAAGTAAAACTCATGAACAGATAGATATGGGCAGGCTGGGTGTGGTGGTACATGCCTGTAATCCCAGCACTTGGGAGGCTGAGGCAGGAGGTTCTTTGCAAGTTTGAGACCAGATGGGCAACAAAGTGAACTCAACGCCAGCCTGAACTGTAGCAAGACCCTGTGTCCAAAAAAAAAAAAAAAAAAAAAGAAGAAGGAAAGAAAGACATGGGAAAGACTTTGAATAAAACCCCAGTTTCACAGAAAATATTACAAAGAATCAAGCGGGATTACATCATATTAAAAAGGTTTTTCACGGCAAAGGAAGCCACTAAGAGTGAAGAGATAACCCACATAATGGGAAAAATTTTATGAGCTATTCTTCAGACTAATGTCTAGAATATATTAAAAACTAAAAAAAAAATCAGACTCCCCCAAATTTAAAGACTGAACCCAAAAATGGGCATCTGAAATGAATAGACACTTCTTAGGTGAAAAAGTACAAACAGCAAATAAATATATAAAAACAGTGTTCTTTTTTTTAAAAGCAATGTTCAACATCATTTGAGAAATGAAAATTTATACAACCCTGAGATTCCATTTCACTCCACAAAGAATGGCTATTGTCAAGAAATCAACCAATAAAAATTCTGACAAGGCTGTGGGGAAAAAAGAAAACTTTCTCCACTGTTGGTGGGATTGTAAACTGGTATAACCACTGTGGAAATGAGTTTGGAGATTCCTAAAAAAAAAAAAAACCACTAAAATTAGCAGTTCCATTTGACCCAACTATTTCCCTTCTAGGTACATTCCTGAAGGAAAGCATCATACCACAGTGATATATGCACACCCATGTTTATAGCAGCACAATTTATAATAGCTAAATCTTGGAAACAGCCCATATGTCCATCAACAAATGAATTGCTAAAGAATGTGGTTTTTACATACAGTGGAATACTATTCTGCCATAAAAAAGGATAAACTTGAGACACATTTAGGTAAACTAATGCACCTTGAGAACATAATTTTAAGTGAAATAAAGCAGACACATGTTTAAATATTGCACTGTTTCTCTTATGTGAGAAACCCAAAGGGTAAAGAAGGACCAAAGTGAGTGTTAGATATTGGGAAGTAGGAAGAACACGTTTAAATGGGAAGGAAAAAAGGAAGGAGGCAGGGGAAGGTCAGGAAGGGAATAGAGGTGAAAAAAATGAAAAAGAATGAAAGAAAAACAATATAAACAAACTTTTTTAGGAGAAGAGAAGAAGAAGAATTGAAGGAAAGGAGGAAAATGGAAAACATCATTAAGGATATCAGGTACAAGGAAAAATTCCCTATGATACATGTGATAAGAATGTATCTCAAAAATGTACCAATAGGAGCCGGTTGTGGTGGCTCATGTCTGTAATCCCAGCACTTGGGAGACTGAGGCAAGAGGATCGTTTCACGTTCGAGGCCAGCATGGGCTACAAAGTGAGCTTAGGCCAGCCTGAACTGCATAGCACGACCGTGTCTCAAAAAGACAAAAAAAAAAAAGTACCAATAGTCAGGCATGGTGGTGTGCACCTGTAATCCCAGCATTCAGGAGGCTGAGGCAGAAGGACTGCTGTGAGTTCAAAGCAAGTCTGAGCTACAAAGTGAGTTCAAGGCCAGCCTGAACTGTGTAGTGAGACACTGTCTCAAAAAGACAAAAAAAAAAGTACTAATAATATGAATTATAAAATAGTTTGTAGGTGGGCATGGTGGTGCACACCTGTAATCCCAGCACATCGGAGGCTGGGGCAGGAGGATTGTTGTGAATTTAAAGCCAGCCCGAACTATATAGTGAGACCCTATCTCAAAAAAAAATTTTTTTGTACTTTGTGATTCTATTATAAATTTCATTTTTGGATTTTTCACAAGTGCACAGAAATCTAATTGATTTTATGTACGTGAATCTTATACCCTATGACCTTCTTGAACTCATTTAAAAATCTAAGAGCCATCGGGCGTGGTGGTGCACACCTGTAATCACAGCACTCGGGAGGATTGTTGAAAGTGCGAGGCCAGCCTGGGCTACAAAGTGGTTCAAGGCCAGCCTGAACTGCATAGTGAGACCCTGTCTCAAAAAAAAAAAAAAAAAAAAATGCTAATAGTTTTTAGTGGATTCTTTATGGTCACCAATGAATACATTATTACCTGTGAATAATGACAATTTTACTTGTTACTTTCAATGTGAATGCCTTTCTCTATAACTGTTTGTATCAGCCGCCCTAGTACTCTAGTAATGTGTTAAATAGAAAACAATTCATTTATTTCCGACAGTTTAAAAATTCCTAGAGCTTCCATCTCACAATCAGATCCTCTGTACATAGAAGCAGATCTATTTCTTATGTTCCATTTTCAATACCTTTTAGATCTTTTCCCTGTCTGCTCAGAACCTTATGACATCTAAGATACTGCTGAAAAACAACGGGACAGTGGACACGTTTATCTTGTTCCTGGTCTCGGAATCTTCAACACTTTACTATTAAGGGAAGTGTTTGTTGTACATGTTTTATATTTACCTTCCATTAAGTTGAAAACTCTCTCTTAAAAAGAAAAGAAAAGAAAACTCTCTCTTATAAACCTGGCTCTATAAAATGTTTTTTCATTATGAAGGTTAGAATTTTTTATGGTCTTTCTGCATCTGTTGAAATGCATATATGACATTTCTACCATAATACCATATGATATTTCTTTGTTAATGCAGTGAGTTACACTGATTTTATTTAATGTTAAACCAAATTCACATTCCTAGAATAAATTCAGTTTGATTGTATTGTTTCTAATATTTTTTTTTTGTACCGGGAATCAAACTCATGACCTTGTGCTTACCAGACAGGTGCTTGTGCCACGGAGCTATATCCCCAGCCTGTTTCTAATATTTTATTTACAATTATTTTGTCTATGTTAGATGAGAGAAATCACCTCTAATACGCTCTAGTATTCCTTTTCTAAAGAAAACCTAGACATACCTGTCAGAATTTAGTATCAAGATCATGCTGGCCTTTAAAATAAATTGGGAAATATTCCTCTTTTTCTATTTTCTGGAAGAATCATTTTAAGTATAGTTCATCTTTAAATGTTTGCAAGATTTCATCAGTGACACCAGCTAAGACTTGAGTGTGTGTGTGTGTGTGTGTGTATGTGTGTGTGTACCACTAGCACACTATTTAAGTTTTTATTTCTTCTATGTTCAATTTTAGGAAATTGTGTTTTTCAAATAATTTGTCAGCTGGAGGTGATGGTGCGTGCCTGGAATCCTAGCACTCCGGAGGCTGAGGCAGGAGGATCCTTGTGAGCTTAAGGCCAGCTTGAACTGCAAAGTAAGACCCTGTCTCAAAAAGATGGGAAACAAAGCCCAGAATTTGTCGATTTCACTTATATTTTAAATTCCTTGGCAGAGAGTTCACGCCTTTCTTTTTAATGTGGTAAGAACTTTACTCATTACTGACACGTTCTCTGTTTACTAGCTATGGTGCATCAGGTATTTTGGGTTTTGGTGTTTTTGTTTTGTTTTGGTTTTGGTTTTGGCGGTGGGGGATTGTTGTTCTTTGGAGAGAAGGTTTTACTATTCAGCGCATGCTGTCCTAGAACTCACTATGTAGCCCAGGCTGGCCTTGAACTGGCCGAAGTCCTCCCAAGCACTGGTGTTGGCAGAATGCCAGGGTGGTGTCCCGTGGTGACAGAGAATGAAACCACGCACGGAGGAGGTAGGGGCCCAGAACATTTATTTTAAAATTGTAAAGGGAAGAAAATAAAAGTTATAAAAGCGAGGAAGTAAAGCCTGGAGGGGCCCGGAGTGAGACACCCAGGAGGCTTCTTGGGTAAAAGTTTTTAAGCTCTTCAGAAGGGAGCTCGACTGCTGTGTAAGCAACACAATCTCTATCCTGTAGGAGACTCCACACTGCTTAGGATCCAGTCTGTGCAGGGATCACGCTCTGCGCCGGCCCGCGCACCCCGAGCCAGCGTCCTGCCTGAACAAGCTCGGGGGAGGCGGGGAGGTGCCAGACAGCTGAAGGACACCTGGCACATGTTTTTGTAAGGTCCCCGGAGGGTCGTGACTCAGCAGCCTCTAGTTTGGGTTTGCTGACTCCATCTTGGGGCTGCTGTTCTTCCTGCCTAATGGAATCCGAACTCCTGGGTCACTAATCTCGTCACCCTGGGATTATGGGTGCACACCACCATGCCTGGTTTACCAGTTTTAATGATTATTACAAATTACCAGCTATGGCTTTGCCAAAATTTTTTGCCAAAAACTTTCTCTATGATTCGTTTATTATGTCATTCATTTTATTTTTTTTTTATTATTTCCTTCCTTCCACTCTGAGTTCAATATCCTGTTCCAACTTCTGGAGATGAAATCTTAGATAATTAATTAAAGGCATTTATTTCTTAGTACATGGGCTTAAAGATAAAAATTTCCTTCTGCATATTACATGAGCTACATCTTGCAAGTCTTGATGTGATGTAAAATTATTATTCAAAATACTTTCTAAGCTGGGTATAGAGTTCAGCGGCACAAGTACCTGCCTGGCAAGCACAAGGTCCTGAGTTCAACTCCTGGTACCAAAACAAACAAACGAACAAAAAATAAATAAAAATATTTTCTAATGTCCATTGCGAATTTTATTTTGGCCCGTACAAATGTGTTGCTTAATTTCCAAACACTTGCAGATTTTCTAGTTCTTTTGTGTGTGTGTGTGTGTGTGTTTTTGAGACAGGATCTCACTATGCAGTTCAGGCTGCCCTTGAGCTCACTTTGTCGCACAGGCTGGTCTCGAACTTCCAAGGATCCTCCTGCCGCAGCCTGCTGAGTGCTGGGACTACAGGCGTATGCCACCATGCCTGGCTTTCTAGTTCTTTTTGTTACTATACAGTTTGCTAATAACTGTCACCTTGATTTCCTAACTCAGATCATTAAGACCACCCTTGCTGTACATTTGGGAGATGAGGGAGAGGATTCTGGTCTGAGCAAATCACAAAGGAAGGGCTGGCAGTGGCACCTCTTGGTCCAGCACAGCGGAGGCCATTGCTGACGGGCAGCAATGGCCTCCAATAAAGAAAGGCATCAGGGCTGACTGCTCCAGAATCACCAACAGCCCCCGATTCCTGGATGTAACCCTTTTCATTTGATATGTTATTCATCATTTCATGTTTCGTTTGCTATTTTGGCACCATGTATAGCATGTAGCCTCCCTAACATGGACACGGTGTCCGCAGCCACTACATGCTCAGCGCTTACTCTGTGCTAGACCCCCTCCTTTCCCTCTACTGTTTCAGCCAGGCTTCCTATTTGTACTAGGTCCCATTCCCAGCCAAGGAAACTAGAGCAGTAGAAAGCAAGTTGCCCAGAGTCTTCAGCTGCTGACATGGGGTTCAGACTCAGTACGTCTGACCCAAGGGCCAAAGCTCATTCCTGCTGCCCGACAGCAGGAAATGCTTCTCTGGAGTTTTATACCCAGCAATGACAGTCTCAATACTCGGCCCATACACCGCCTCCTCTGATCCCTGCAACAATCTTGTCAGGTGTGTGTCTGTGCTATTATCTCACATCCCTCTACTAGATGGCAAAACACAAGCGTGCGGAGGCTCTGCCTCACTTGACATCCTGTGGCCAGGAAGTAGCAGAGCTGAGACTCAAACACAGGCAGTCTGGCTTCAGAGTCTTCGTCACCATCCGGACGCAGCACAGCCTCTCCCCCTGCACTGACTTGGGAAGGGCAAGCATCACACATGAGTCCACACATGTCAACACCCATTCATCACAGATGAACGTTCTTATAGGTTTGATAATTACATCCAAAATGATGAGTTATTTGTTTGTTTGTGGCACTGGGAAATGAACCCAGGGAACACTGAGTTAGATCCTAAGCCCTTTTTTATTTTGAGAGAAGGTCTCACTAAGTTGCTCAGAGATAGCCTCAAATTTTAAATCCTCCTACCTCAGACTCACGGACAACTGGAAAGACAGCTATGTACCATCCTACATAACTGTGACATTTATTACTGAAGGGATGTTTTGCTTATCAGTAACAGCTTCAAATTTTTAAAATTTTAAACAATTTTTAGAAATAATCTGCACACAGGAACACTGCACAAATTATCAATGCACAAAAAATGCACACTCTACTTTATAGTCTCAGTTTGTGCTCTATGACAAAAAGAAATCACTGCCACATAGGCAGGATCAGCTACGGGAAAGCACATCACTCCTGCAAGTTGGCGGCATGGTGACTTCCAGCAGGTAGAAGCACTTCAAGAGAGCAAAACAAACAGAAAACCCTTTAAGTTATTGTTACAAACTAAATGTCCCCTTACTGCCCAAGTCATATGGTGAATTCCCAACTCCCACTTTGGAGACAGGCTTCGAGGTGTTAGGGCTAGATGAGGTCCTGAGGGCAGGCTCCTCCCTGATGGGGTTAATGTCCCTGTGAGAGGAGACCCCAGTCTCCACCAGCACCCCTCTCCTCCTCTCTCAGTCTGCCACACGAGGACCTAGGAGAAGGGGGCTGTCTCCACACCAGGAAGAGAGCCCTCACCCGGAACCCGACTGGCTCACACCCTGACCTTAATCTTCCAGTTCTCAGAATGGTGGAAAGATAAATTTCTGTTTTTTAAACTGCCTAGCTAGCCAGGCGTGGTGGCGCACACCTGTAATCCCCCTACTCGGGAGGCTGAGGCAGGAGGATCATTGTGAGAAGAGCCTGGGCTATAAAGTGAGCTCAAGGCCAGCCTGAATTGCATAAAGAGACCCTGTCTCAAAAAGACAAAAAAATAAAATAAAATAAACCATCTATACTATAGTCAATGCTAATAAACCAATACTATAGTCAATGCTATAGTATTTGTTATAGCAGCCAAAACTGACTGATACAATTGTTTAAAAACTAACTTCTGGGTCTCAGGAGATATAAAGTGAACCTGCTACCTCTCAGAAATTGTGACTATGTGTGCACTGAAGATGAGCCTGCTTTTTTTTTCTTTGTCAGTTGTGAAATCTAAAAGTAGTCATTGATCTCAATACCCAAAATTTGTTATACTTAGTAGTAGTCACTGCCCTTTGGAAGTGTGCACAGGCATCCTGAGGGATCTGTGTGAGGCTGTGTAAAGCGACCTCGGAGGAAGAGGGCACTCACCAAGTAAAGAAAGTTGAGCGCAGTATGCTGGCCCCTCCTGCCATGCCCTGGCCTTTTCCAACTTGAACCTCGCAAAAGTCCAGATTTACTCCAGATTTGGGAAGGGAGAAGTTGCCAGCACTATATTTTCTACTTTATTTTAAAGAATATTCACACGAAAAAAGTTGTATTATACAAACTGTGTTGAACCTCTTAGCATAGTTGAAGGCACCTTAGGTTTTCCTTAGTGATATTGTTAAGAATATCCGAAAGAAAAAAAAAAAAAGAAAGAATATCAGAAAGAACATAACCCTCTCCAACAATCTGAAACAGAGACAAAGGACACAAGAGATGAGCAGCCTTCTGACAGTGTCATAGGAATCGGTTTTGGCTATAAATGTACCTTTTCAATTATGTCTGCATCTGCAATCCCGCTATAAGCTCTTTTTTTTTTTTTCCGGTACCGGGGATCGAACTCAGGACCTTGCACTTGCCGGACAAGTGCTTATGCCACTGAGCTATACCCCCAGCCCCTGCTATAAGCTCTTTATCTGCTGGGATCTCTGCAGTACCTGTAATGATTAGAAACTTACTGTATATTAATGTACGAAACCATCCAGAATGTAAATGTGACGTGAAGAGCTGAGTTAAACCTGCACGGTTCCACTGCCCTGTGTATATTATACGGTTCATAATTCATGGGTTTGTTTTACAGAGAGCAGAATCACCCTTACCTACCCTACCTTTAATAAATATATAACTTGACGTGACAAAAAAAAGTCACTGCCCTGCAATAGACCAATAAAAGCATCTTCTCAGTATTCAGTAAAGCTCAAGTGATTTCGCAATAACAAAATGCCAAAATCCTGTATTCCTATGTCTCTCTCTCTCTTTTTTAGCTCCAAAGCCTTGCAATTTTAGGTATTTTGAATTTAATGCGAGTAACTGCAAGGCAAAATTTTCATTTCTCTGTGTATATACCATTTGAACACTTTTCATGAGGAAAATACTTTATCCTCGTTTTGTGAACAAGATCCATTTAAGGCACAGAGGAGCTTTATATGATTCAAAACTGTTGGAATGTTTCTTATCCTACAACTTCCTTCTTAGCACATTCTTTACAAAAATATTTTATCACTGTTGAGGGCCTGAAAGAATCTCTCATCAGGCTGCTGCCCCGACCAGGCTTATCTCCTCATCTGCCAGATGTAATTACATGGCAGCACTGAAGCCACAGAAAACGGAATGTGCTTCCCGCACCGGGGCAGAGCTGCCATGGGAAAAGACCCTCTTCACACAGGCCAAACAGGGCAGTGGCCAGTAACAAAGGGTACGTTCCAGGCATGTCTAATTTCACTCACATAGTATGTCTTGTTCTAGATCATCGGAAGTTCAAAAACTAAGATTTTTTTTCTGGAATGTTGTTTTATTTATTTGTTTGATTTTTTTTTGTTTTTAGTTTTAAATATTGGTAGCAATGTGAAGTCAAAAGACTGAAAGAAAAAAGAAAGTAAAGTTAAATTAGATGTTAATGTTACTTCTAATGAGCAAGCGTAGTTTATCTGGCTTATGAGTCAGCTTTCCTATTGCTTGGACACAATGCGAGACATCCACAACTTAAAGGAGGAAAAGTCTAATTTGGCTCATGGTTCAGGGACCCAGTCTGGCTGCCGGCTCCCAAGCAGAACTGCGGGGCAGAACAGAGCTGCTTAGCGTAAGGAGGCCTGGAGAACAGAGCTGGGAAACAGCATAGAGAGAAATGGGAGAGGGACCGCGCATGGGATCCAAGACTGCACCTCTACGACCTGCCCAGACACACCCATGGACGAGGTGTGCTCATCTGCTAGACGTTCTCATCCAGGGAAGGTGACATCTCAGGAATAATCATCACACTTCGGGCATTTCAGGTTTTCAATAAATTTAAAAGAACCTTAAAGAAACTTAATTTTCTCCTCCTTTGTTTTTATTGTATCTTACCTCTCACAAGGGTCTATTAAATCTGATTGTTAGGAGAAAATACACCTCAGGGTAGCGCTCCACACAACTAAGACAATGAATACCAAGCACTTTGCATCTCTAGCCCCAGTCCTAGAAGTCAGCCTCGAAGTTCATTTCTACCCAGAGGCAAAGCCAAGATCCATTTCAACATCTGCCTGCGGAGCATTTTCCCCATTTATCTTTCACATTCCTGATGTTTCAAAAGCTATCACTACAAGATCTCTGGAAGCAAAACACAATGGGAAGCAATGGGAACTTAAGAATGTGAGCAAGCCAGGCATGGTGGCCCACTCCTGTAATCCCAGCACTCAGGAGGCTGAGGCAGGAGGATCGTTGTGAATTCGAGACCACCTTGGGCTACAAAGTGAGCTCAAGGCCAGCCTGAACTGCAGCAAGACCCTGTCTCAAAAAGACCAAAAAAAAAAAAAAAAAAAGAATGTGAGCAAAAGCAAGAGTTTCAAAACAGACAAAGCTCATGGCTTAAATTCTAGTGGAATGTACAATCCAGTCGAGAAGATTGAGTATATAAATGTAAAAAATTGTTCTAGCATATTTACAATATAATATAAATTTTTGATGATGTTATGTAACACATGTATAGGTGAGTAAGAATTAGCTTTCTTTTTTATTTCTGGTCTGTGTTAGATGTTTTTATAATTAGTTTTTTAGCTTTCAAGAAGATATCATGCCTAAATCTTGTACTCTGATTAACTACTACAAAAACCACACAATGCATCAACTATTGTAACTGTCCTATTAACCTGCTTTGAAACTCAGTTTCATTGTTTATTTTAAGAATTACCTTTGGCACAGTGTGGTGGCACACACCTATAATCCCAGCACTCAGGAGGCTGAGGCAAGAGGATCATTTCAAGTTTGAGACCAACCTAGGCTATGTAAGTGAGCTCAAGGCCAGCCTGAACTACATAGTGAGATCCTGTCTCAAAAAGACCGAAAAAAAAAAAATTAACTGTAGAAGAGTGTCTTTCCCCAATAAATAAGCGAGTCATGCATTAGAATTTTAAACAAGGGTTATAAGCTGGCATAAAAGGAGGGAAAGAACATTATAAGTAAAAATATGTGTGGATAAAATATTTTAGAATGTATCAGAAATTCCTACTGCTTAAAGGTGTGTGGTTGCCTATATATTCAGTAAATACCTATTAATTGTCTTCATTGTCTTAGTTGTGTTATTTATTCATCCATTTCTGCCCTAAGACAAAGCAAGGACCGAATCCAATATCTGCCATTCCTTCAACAAATACTTATTTACTACCAATTACGTGTCAGAAACTAGAAACACAGTGGTATGTAGGCAAGATGAGGCAATACCCTGAACACACTTGAAATCTAATGGGGAGGATAAAAGTTTAAATAAACAATTACGGTAAACCAAGATGATATATAAGAAATACAGAGGCTACTGAAAATTATTGAAGAGAGTATTAAACAGCTAGCAATTATTTAAGTTTGGAAGTAATATGGTCACAGTTGTAAATTATAAAATTCATTTCTCTGGTTGAAGAAAAAAATGAATCGCAAAGGAGCGATGAAAAGTCATTTAAAAAGTTAGTGGCTGCCACCCCTATAAGAGAGAAAATGTGACAGACCAGAGAATGCGGAACATGACAAACTCAGGATGGACTTAAGAAGTAGAGTCAGAACCTCCTAAGTATTTTTTAACTCAAGAAACTTTATTTTTTAATTAATTACATTTATTGGTCCATTTTAGGTATATATAATGATCACATTCAACGTAGGGAGTTCGTACCTGTGCACGATACATCTTCATTCTTTTTTCCCCATTCTCCTACCCTCCCTTCAACCCCTCTTCCCCTCTGCATCTACAAATGCTTTGTTTTCATTTTTCCTTTTCTCATCACTTTTTTTTCCTTTCCCTTCCTTTCTCCCTCCTCCTTTAATAAACTTTTTTTTTTTTTTTTTTTTTTTTTTTGTCATTTAGAGACAGGGTCTCGCTATGCAGTTCACACCAGCCTTGAGCTCACTTTGTAGCCCAGGCTGGTCTTGAACTCACAACAATCCTCCTGCGTCAGCCTCCCGAGTGCTGGGGTTACAGGCGTGCGCCACCACCCCTGGCAAGAAACTCTAGAGGACAATGAGACAGACATTCCTGTTTTCTGGCCTGAATGACAGGGTAGTGGTGACACGGGTAACGAGAGGAACCCGGAAGGCACAGTTTTGGAAATTAAGTTTGAAGATGTTGAGTTCCATTTTCAACAAGTTCAGTTTTGGTCATAAACATATTCGATGCAAAATAAGGACAATATCTGAACTTGAAAGTTTACAACACAGAAGAAAAGGTATTGTAATTAAGCATAATAAAAGGCTAAACATACCTAGCATGTTGAGTTAGCATAGACCAAGTTACACTATGGGAACAAATAAATTCCAGAGCTCAAAGACTTTACCAAGTTTACCCCTTGCCCAGATGAAACCTAATTCAGGCTCAGAGAACTTCCCAGAGCATCCCCTCGGGAGTGTGTGGAAGCCACTTCCGATTTGTGGCTTTGCTGTGTCCTCACAAGACCTTCCTAGCTGCCAATCGGAGATGAGCATCCTAGGGTCATGTGTCAGCTCTCAAGTGTTCTAGAGAGTGACACCTCCCACTTCCACTAAGGGCTCTGTGACCTGAAGAAGCCACGTGGCTCTACCTCACTGGAAAGGAGCTGGGAAGTTGGGACCTCAAAAGACCATTCAGTAAGGAGCATGCCTCTGCCATAGTTGTAAAGTGGGGGCATCCAGGCATCCCTCACACAAAGACCACGTGTGGGCTGTGATTAGAAGCGAGCCTCAAGAGCTGCCCATGATGAAGACAGAGGCAGGACTCTTCAAGCTATGGGAACATGATGCGCAAAGACCCTGGAGATGCGGGAGATACGTGGGGCATGGCAAAAGGAAACTGGCTGTTGAGGAGAGGGTTTCCAGGGAAATAGAAGAAAAGTTGATCATGCAGGGTGAGGACAGCACAAACACACTAAGGAGGCTGCAGGCACAGGTGAGCCATGGGTATTTTTAAGTGCTTGGAGAAGGTCGAGCTTTAGAAGGGACAGTGGAGATTACAGTACATTATACACATATAGTAGATACAGAAGCAGATACACAGTAGTAAGTTCATCTGGTTAGGAGACAGGATGGACATATGAAGAAAGCCACTGACTCAGGAGGATGAGAGAAGGAGCGATGGAGAATAACCGCCATTGCTTGCTTGGTGAGCCCAGTGCATGACCATTTACGGAGGTCAAGAGAAGAGTCTGCAGGACGGATTGCAGAGTAAAAGGAACTTCCCAGAGTTAGAAATTCAGGTCTCTTGGGTGATCCTTTGTTGAAGTTTGTTTGCCAAGAACTAATCTATAGCTATGTTGCCGTAACATTTTCTTCTATTAAAAAATAACCCTTAGGGGCTGGGGATATAGCTCAGTGGAATAAGCGCTTGCCTAGCAAGCGCAGGGTCCTGAGTTCGATCCCCAGTACCGCAAAAAAAAAAAAAAAAAAAAAAAAAAAAAAAAAAAAAAAAAAAAAAAAAAACAAATGTAAAAAATAACCCTTGCCTACAGGAGAGGAGACTTTGTTTTTCACCAGAAACCCCTCCCCATCTTTGAGTCCTAGCCCAGTTTCTCCCGCCTAGTTGATCCGATGTAGGCAGCATGGAAGCATCTGGAGCAGCCACATTTCCTTCTTCAAACCAAAACAAGTAAACCCATGTGCAGCTTATCACATATCCGCCCTGTGGATCTCAGGGGAGGATGCAGCCCTTATTACTGAAGTAATGTGTGGAAAACAGAAATAGCTTTAGAGCTGATTTTCAAATTAACCGACTCATACAAAGTTAACACAAGTGAATGTTTTGTGTTTGAATTTTTGCTTGGGTTTGTTAAAGTATCTTTATGGTTTTTAAATTTGTGGGATATCCTTATGTGCATGGATTTAACTTTGGGGACTTTTTGTAATAAGAAATTCCTAAAGCAGGGTTTTTTTCACTATTGACTGGCTTAATAACTTGTATTAAGTCATTTGACCTTTTCACAATCAAGCCCTTGATTGTGAAACAAGGAAAATTATGTTTAACTCTCTTACAAGGATAATACTGGGACTTAGGCAAAGACTCTAAAACAATATTGTGCCCTTGAGGCAGATGTGTTAATACATTCTAAGTATGAATAAATAATTACTGCCATTCACTCTGAATATAATTTATTGAGTTTGTATTTAGTGACCATCTATGATACATTAGGCACTGAAGATGAAAAGGAAACATGTGATTCTTGCCCTCAGGAATTCTTGCCCATTCTAGTACAGAAGGTAAACAAGGAGATCAAGAGGTCAACGTAAAGGAGCATGATTTCATGAATGGTCAAGTGAACCACCAGAAGAAAAAAAATGACCAGAAAGGTTACCTGACTTAGCCCTTCTAAAAAACTTAAAGGATCCTTCCTGGTGGACTTTTTTTCTCAATAAAGAAGTGGTAATAATTTCTGCAGCACTCCTTTGATGACACGGTGTTCGAAGCAAGCATGTTTTTCAATCTAGTGCCTTATTTATCATAAAGAAGTGGTTAAGAGAGTTGCCCTAAGCCAGACAACATGGTGGCACACGCCTGTAATCCTAGCACTTGGGAGGCTGAGGCAGGAGGATTGTCAGAAGTTCAAGACCTTCCTGGGCTACAAAGTGAGCACAAGGTCAGCCTGAACTGCATAGTGTCTCAAAAAGACAAAAAGAGAGAGAGAGAGAGTTGCCCTGGATCAAAACCAGTTGTACTTATTTCTTTGTTGGTACCAGGAATCAAACTCAACCTCACGCGTGCCAGGCCAGCGCTGTGCCGCGGAGCTATATCCCCAGCCACCAGTCGCCTTTAATTACTGCCATGTGACTTTGATTTGGCTTCTTAGCCTCTCAATTCCTCGGTCGCTTGAGCTGAAAATTGGAAGTAATAATAACAGCACCTTACGGAGTGGTGGAGAATTAACAGACTTTACATGCAAAATACTTACAAGTGATTGGCTCAGTCTGTCTGCCAAGTGACGTAGCTGTCAATTTTTTTTTGTGGTATCAGGAATCGAATTCAGGACCCTGCACTTGCCAGGCAGGTGCTTGTGCTGCTGAGCTATATCCCCAACCTGGGAGCTGTACTTCTTGTCTGGGTTTCAGTATTCTGTGGTGAGTTAACAGAAATTTTTTGGTATTATTTGAAATAGTGATTTTTCAACCCTGTTAGACCTAGCATTCTCTTTTTACGGAAGTTTTTGGTATTTTTGTAAATACTGGTGGTGCTCCCTTTATATTCTCAGATGAAACTGAGAGTTAATACAATCTATTTGTAGGTATTATTTTTAATCATATCATAAATATTCTAACAGTACTATACAGAGAAAATAAAAGTATTGTTTCAGTGTATGCATGGTGTAGTTACAGCTCTATTAGGACACATGGGAGAAGTCACGTGCCTGCATCTGTATGTGGAATCACCTTTACAACAGCTGCAAGTGCAGACTGAAACAGATTACTTGTTTCGAAGATACAGTCTTGATCCAGGCATGGCAGCACGTGCCTGTAATCCCAACACTCAGGAGGCTGAGGTAGTTAAGGACCAGCCTGAACTACATAACAAAACCCTGCCTCAAAACACACATACAAAAAAAAATGAGGGGGGAGGGGCTAAAGGGAGGAGAAGGGAGAGGGGAGTTATGTCATGTGCAGGTGTAAATTCTCTATAATGAATGTGACCATTGTGTATATCTAAAACGTACTGATAAAATCTGATTGAAAGAAGAAAAAATAAAACTGGCATTCAATTTTTAAAGACGCAATTTTGCAGGCAGCATTGCAATCTGTGATGAGTTTTGCCCAAAACGATGACTAGGCAAAATTCTGAGAAAATCAAACCAACATAATAATGCCCTTATTTACATACAATCCTTGCATTCCAGAAAATTTGACATCAATTTAAAATACCTCACAAAACAGTTTGTGTATACAGATTAAATGGTGTGTGGTCCCAATGTCAGATTATTATTAACAGATTTCTCACATAGCACCAATCTCTAGGGGTGTGTCCTCTAGGGGACCTCCGAGTGTAATGAGAGGGGCAGACCAATTCTTTGCTAAGTGAGTCTGTCCTGTGAACCGCAAAATATGTAGTATTCATGGGGCCTGCCAACAAGCGCTCGCCCCCCATTCCCTGTGATATCCACAGTTTCTGCAGGTCTCCAAAATGTCTTCAGGAGGAATTCCACCCCTGGGACTATCACTGATATGAAAGAACAAAGCTAAAGACTCAGACTCAATCTAAATCCAGGCGCATGGGAAGAGATTCATCATCTATGACCGGGTCAACAGCCCCTCACTGGTCCTCTCCATAAGTCCCAGGGCTATTTCTTTCACCAGGGCAAAGTGTAATGATGACGACGTCTGACTGTTCTTAGCAGGTGCTGAGTTAGTTGTCTAAGCTGGAGACAGGGAATGAGGTGCTGCCAGTGAAGTGGGCATCCGGCATCAACAGAGATAGTAAGATGTTGCAGTGGCAGAGGATGGTTAGCAGCTTTGATCAAGCTGCAAAATGCACTTGGTGACCATAACTGGACGCAGGGCTGGAAGGACCACGAGAACAGTCTTATCCTTGAGGATTAACTGATCATGAAGTCCTTAGAACTAAGTATCTAGGAAGCACAATAAAGTTCTACATAATTTTTTTTGTTTTGTTTTTTGGGGTTTTTTTTGTCTTTTTTGAGACAGGGTCTGGCTATGCAGTTTGGGCTGGCCTTGGGTTAGTCTCAAACTTGCAACGATCTTCCTGCCTCAGTCTCCCAAGTGCTGGGATTACAGGCATGTGCCACCATGCCCAGCTCCACATGATTTTATAAGCAAATCAAAAAAAAACAACAACTTTAGACCTATATAGAGCCTGACCTGAGACAATCCAACAGTCGTGATCTCTTCATATAGCTTTGTTTCAGACCCAGAGCTCCCAGTGTTTTTGTTTTTAAAGAAAAATATCCTGTGTTACCTGCTGGGGTAACTAAATCCCTTTTTTTTTGACAGTACCAGGGATCAAACCCAGGACCTTGTGCTTGCCAGGCAAGCACTTATTCCACTGAACTATGTCCCCAGCCCTTACTGGGGTAACTATACACTGTGGAGAGAGAAATACCTCTCAGGGACTATTGGCCTTGGGCGGCACTGAAATGCCTTGAGTCCTTGGGAACCCAGAACATTGCTACTGTCACTCAGTTGAGTTTACTGGAGTCAGATCATAAATGGGATTGGGAGCTGGGCATGGTGGCACACACCTGTAATCCCAGGACTTGGGAGGCTGAGGGAAGAGGATCGTTTTAAGTTCAAGGCCTGTGGGCCCCGTGGGTGATCCGCAGTGGGCCCCGCGGCTGCGCCGCTGTGGGCCCCGATGCTGCTCCGCTGCTGCTCTGCTGTGGGCCCAGTGGCTGCTCCGCTGAGGGCCCCGCTCAGGGCACCTCATGGACTGGACCCGCCCCCACCCATAGCATGACGACAGGGTGGAGCTGGGCGGTCAGCTGTGAGCATATGTGCTTTCCCACCTCCAACCATGGCAGTTTGTATACACCCATGTATGTTATAGTATAGTCTGAGGCAGCTATATCTCTCCCCAAGGTGAGAGTCCAAGGATATAGATAAACCCAGGAGTACAGTTATTATCACAGGGAAGATGACTGATTGAGTGTTAGGGCAACAGAGATGAGGGAGGAGAAAAAACGAACTGATCAAAACGGCCATCATCTGTGTAACCTGAGTGACAAAGATGAAGGTAACATTATGTAGGACTGTATCCAGAGCTAATTCCCTTCTATGTTCTCTATAATTCTGTATTTCCTCAGTCATTTTTGTATTAACAGAAGTGAAGATAACTTTATATTATACAGCATCCAGTGCAAATTCCCTACTATCTTCTCTATAATTTGGTATTTCCTTTAATGTTTTTGTATTAACTAATGTGAAGATAACTATGTAATACAACATCCAGTTCTAATTCCCTACTATATTCTGTATAACTTTGTATTTTCTGTATTGTTTATGGCTTTTCTGGTTCAAATGTCTCCATTCTTTTGTCTTTAAAATAAAATTTAAGTTCAAGGCCAGCCTGAGCAGCATAGTGAGACTCTCAAAAAGACAAGAAAAAAAAAAGTGGGATTGGGTTTAAGTTCATGCCACAGAGCACCTTGTTGTTTACAAGCCCATGCAATGGTTACTTCCTTTATTCCATAGTGCAGGAATCCAAGATTGGCTCTCTAACTGCAGGAGTGTGGGTTACTACGGAGAAAGGCTTAAAAAGAGACCTCTCCCAGTCAATACAGCAAACCAAAACCACTGTTGTATTCCTGGGAGAATCATAGACATTAGTGCCTGTAAGAGTTTAAAAGACCTTTTTAAAAAAAGATTGTAATCCCTACTTTATCTTTGTTGAATTTGACACTGACTTGTGCTGAAGACAAATAGATTTTGGCGTCATAAGCTTAATCAGGAAGTGTCAGCAATTGTAGCAATGACCTCTTTGTTGGATCAAATCAGCAAAATACCACAGCTTGCCTGTAATCCCAGCACTCGGGAGGCTAAAGCAGGAGGATCATTGCGAGTTCGAGACAGCCTAGGCTACAAAGTGAGTTCAAGACTAGCCTGAACTACCTTGTCTCAAAAAAAAGATGAAAGATAAAAAATACCACATCTTGCATGCAGCTATTTATGTGATAATTTCTTTATCTTCAAGAATGGGGAAACCATGTACCTTTACTTCCTTTTATGTTTATTTGGGGGATTTGTTTGTCTGTTTTGTTTTTGTAGTGCTGGGGATTGAACCCAGGGCCTTGTGTTTGCAAAGCAAGAGTTCTACCATTGAACCACATCCCCAGCCCCACGTTTACTTCCTTGAGGAGCAGATTCTAAGTGTACCAAAAGGTGGTGCATAAGTCCCTCAAAAGTGCTCAGTCCTGCGTGTGCCAGTAAAGCTTCTTGGATTTCAGTTATTTAAATTGTATCAGGATCTCCCCTCCACGAAGATCTAAGCCACCACAGTGAAACGTTGGGTGTGACCCACTGTATTCCATCACCAAGGGGAAGCTGCAATTGAGAGTTTATTTTGAAGTAGCTCCTTAGAGCAGAGGTGAGGGGCATTTCTTCCAAAACACCTACTCACTCTATCCACATCCACACTTACAGCCTCATGAAAATCCAGTATTAACGGTTCACTGAGGAAGAAATGTTCAAGCCTGATTTGTAGGTGATTTGGGCACTGGCAAAATGTAGACTGCTGTGGAATTAGACCTGCTCCAAAGGTGACCCTGAAAGACGGTCCCCCACCCGGTGTGAAAATCTTTAAATGGCAGTGTGATTATCTATTTCATCAGGAAGGATAGGTGGCCCAAGGCTAACACAGACAACCATCTATGGGATCCACCCAATAGTTTGGCTGGGTGGTTAGCAATGCCCACTGGAAGAATTAATAACCAGGAGATTTAGGCACGCTGTGTACAGTACATGAGCTGCTTAGGTTCAGTTCAGAATGTGAGATTGGTTATGTCCCATGTGAACGATCACCTGACTCTGCATCCCACTCCACAGGACAAGTTTTAACCAGGCGAGCAAGTTGTTCTGCTCTGTGACCTCTGGCAGATGTGTTGGGGATACAGACTTTTTTCCTGTTGCTTTTTCTGCCATTTTCTTGTGGGTTTTGTTTTGTTTCGTTTCTGCTTTTCTGGATTTTAGTTCTGTCGTTCTAGGTGGTCACCTGGCTCCAACACACTGGTCCACGTGAGATCAAGACAAGGGGAGAGGGAATCCCACTGCTCGTCTTTGAGTGCATGGGTCAGACACTGCTCATAGCTTACATCACATCCTATTACATTCGCATCCTATTGCTATGACTTTTTGTTTTGTTTTGTTTTTTGATGTACTGGGGATCGAACTCAGGACCTTGTGCTTGCCATTGCCAGGCAGGCACTTATGCCACTGAGCTATATCCTCAGCCTTGCTATGACTTTTTTTTTTTTTTTTTTTTTGGTCGTTTTGAAACAGGGTGTTCTATGCAGTTCAGGCTGGACTTGAGCTCACTTTGTAGCCTAGGCTGGTTGTGTTGCTGGACTCGCAACGATCCTCCTGCCTCAGCCTCCTGAGTGGTGGGGTTACAGGCGTGCGCCACCATGCCCAATGCACTATAATTTAATTATGTGGTCAAAGTGCAACAGGGCTGCTGGGAAACGTAGTCTTTTCTTGGGTGTCATGAGAGTAGCTGAAAAATCCAAGCTTGGATGATTAAGAAGAAAGAACACACTGGAGACAACTGTGCCCATAGGTCCTCAGTGCCTCAGCACCCAGGCAAGAACTTGACCTGGCACAGTGAGGCATCTGGCAATTCACCTCCTCCACTATGTGGAAAGTGAAGGTAAGCCACACCCAGAGCACGAACAGATTTCTCTTTACTAAGTATGCTCTCGACAATGATACTCTATGGGTTTACTGGCTGTTGTAATCCCCATCATGGCACCCTACACAGAATTGTTTCTGTCTAGATAATTCACTTTACGGCAAAAGAAAGAAAAGGATGAACTGATACTATTGAGATAGGCTTATCTGAGCCAGGCGTGGTAGCTCACACCTATAATCTCAGCACTCAGGAGGCCAAGGCAGGAGGATCATTGTGAGTTTTGAGACCAGCCTGGGCTAAAAAGTGAACTCAAGGCCAGCCTGAACTGCATAAGGAGACCCTATCTCAAAAAAAAAAGATACGTTTATCTTACCATGAACTTATTTCCCTAAAAGCAGCTGACCTTATAGGATAATGTGACGGACTGTTTAAGATCCACTTATCTCTAAGCTGGGAGGTAACACCTTTTAAGCTTATAATATGTTTTCCTAAAGGAACCAGTATATGATGTGGTTTCTTCCACTGCCAGAATACATGACCCCAGAAACCAAAGTGCAGGAGTGGTTCTTTTCCTACACCCAATGACTCACTTCCAAAATGTTCGTTTCCTAACTCTGCAAGTCTAGACTCTTCTGGGTGAGAAGCTTAATGCTCAAAAGAAAAAGATTTCCGCTAATGTTCGCATTAAACAGGACCGTGAGATGCCCATCTGTCCACTGGGCTGCACACAAACCGGGGAGTGAGTATGTTAGGTGAGAAGACTGATTCTCACTGGGCCAGGGACGGGTATGTCTGGAGCCCAGGCAATTCTCAGGCATGCTCTCCTGCTGCTGCTGACCCGTGGTTAACAGAACGCCGATCACCTAGGTACAGACAGAACCAGCCAAGCTCAAACACTTCAACAAAGAAGGTTTGACTGCTCTAGCAGAGAAAAAACCTCTACCACCTCCCGGGGCTGACCGAGGTCACGGGAATATGGTATATGTGATGGGGTCCGTGACAATAAAAATGAAACATTCTTCATGATCAGTTGCAAAAATTGGAAGGAGCAGCCATGTGTAGCTTTTTCCTGGGAGTGTATTTTTATACAGTGATCACCTTTCCTCTTATCTCAATTCTTTCACTTACTACTTTATAGGGTGTTTTAATTTATGACTTTACTTAGTGTACACACTACAGGTTAGTAAGGGCCAGACTGTGATAAACTAGAGGAGGAGCAAACATCACTGGGAGATGGATGCAGAGACGGAGAGGCTTCTGGGTCTCTTGGGAAGACGCTGCAGATGTTTTCGCTTACACACACTGTCACAGCACTACGTTAAGGCTCATGGAAATACACTGATGGAAGTTACCTGAGGGAAGAGAGGTGTGTACGAATGTTGGGACACCCACAGGGCTGCCCTCCGTGCTGTGGAATGGCGTACATGCCAAGTGTGGTGGCGTGCGCCTGTAATCCCAGCACTCAGGAGGCTGAGGCAGGAGGATCATTAGGAGTTGGAAACCAGCCTGGGCTACAAAGTGAGCTCAAGGCCAGCCTGAACTGCATAGTGAGATCCTATCTGAAAAAGACCAAAAAAAAAAAAAAAGCATGCACAACACCTATTTCTACACGTCTCGGAATGCCTTTCTGAAACTCAGGCTAGGAAGCTGAAAGTCAAACATCCCAGAGTCCTTTAAAATAGGCCTCCAGGTTCTGAATATTTGCATTCAGTTAACCAGATGCATTTGGAATGAGGCTGGGGGTATAGCTCAGTGGAATAAGCGCCTGCCTGGAAAGATGTGACGGGGAAATAAAGTAGTGAAGGGTAGAAATGTAGACTCCAGTGAGGTGATGCGGTCCCAGGGCCAGGGCCTCTGGCTTCAGGGTGCTGACTCCCAGGGGTGCTCCTGATTTAAGCAGGAGGCATTTCAGTTTTGCAACTTTGCATGTGGCAGAGCAGGCCTGGCCTGGTGCCCGCCGCTGCTTTCTGACCTAGCCACTTCCCAATCATGGCAGAGGCAGCAGCCACCTTGACAGTCTAGTTCCATGGACGGCCCGGGACAGCTCCTGCAAGCTCTGGCTGGAGGCTGCTTGGGGTTCTTACAGTGGTTGTGCAAGTCAGACAAATGCCTTTGGGTTGAAACTAGCCGGCATGTATTTTCTGGACTGTTGGTGTTTAGTAATAAATATGGGAGCCAGAAAACAAGGATCAATCACAGGTGAATAGTTGAAAAAGTCTCATCCTCAGGCCTAAAGGCCACCAGTCTGGATAGTACTAGGAGGATGGTGTCTGCTATGCTTGGAATGTTTGTGCCCCGCTAAAATTTGTACATTGAAACCCAGTACTCAGTGGAAGACCAGTAAGAGTCAGGCCTTTAGGAAGTGATTATATAGTGAGGGCTTTGTTTTTTGTCTGTTTGTTTGTTTTGGAGACATTGTCTCACTTTGTATTTCAGGCTGGCCTTACACTCATTATAAAACCCAGGGTGGCCTTAAACTTGTGGTGATTCTCCTGCCTCAGCCTCCCAAGTGCTGAGATTACAGGTATGTATCACCATGCCTAGCCAGAGTTTACAATTTTATCTAATAATTTTAAACAGGTTTTTCCCCTCCACTATGGGCAAATTGACCAAGAGCTATTTCATACATTTAATTTTTCATAATTTTTTTGGTTTGGTACTGGGAATCAAACTCGGAACCTTGCGCTTGCCAGGCAGGCACTTGTGCCAGTGACCTATATCCCTAGCCAGTTTTCCATAATTTAGTGTCAAGTTACAATTGATCTCAACTGGGTTGGTTTGTATTTATTTATTTATTGGTACTGGAAATAAAACTCTGGACCCTGTGCTTGCTAGGCAGGCACTTACGCTGCTGAGCTATAGCCCCGACCCCTAAGGCCCTTTGGGTTCACTTTAAATATATTTCTCTTTCCAGTTTGTACCCGGCTTCTCTGAAACAGAAGCGGAGCCTCTGACTATACAGATGGTGATGTCCCTGGAGCCATAAGCTAAACAGGCTTCTTCTCTGAGTGGTTCTGAGAATGGGGCTGGGCTTGTCTGGCTGGGGGTGGATCTGTGGAGAGCTTCATCTAAAGAACGAAGCTAATCAGGACACGTGGGCCAGCCAGTTCTCACAGCAAGCCAGAGGGCGGCCAAGCCATTCTCCCTATCTGCTAAATCCTTTGTGCAGTCATGTTTTTCTGTGAAGTTCATTCCTCTAAAGAACCCTAATACATCGTCTCATATCCTAGAAAGATAGTACTAGAAGCCAGAATTTTCAGATTTAACTTTATACTGTTAGTAACATTAAATATCTCACAATCCATGTGAAGAATGCTAAAGAGGTATTGGGAGAATTAGATTCAGTGATACTAAATATCTTAGAAGTAGGAACATGCCAATAATTCCAGCACATGGGAGGCTGAGACAGGAGGATTGCTGTGAGTTTGAGGCCAGCCTGAGCTACATAGTGAGCTGAAGGCCAGCCTGAACTGCATAGGGAGACCTTGTCTCAAAAAGACAAAAAAAAAAAAGGAGCAGGAACACGATTATAGACAAATACATAACTGTTCTATGTGGTAAAATACCTACAACGTGAGGTAGGGAGCAGACAGACTTTGTAGACCATTATTTAGAAAGCCCGAGTAAAAGCTTATATTGAAGATAATCTACTAATATCACTGGGTGTGGTGGTGCATGCCTCTAATCCCAGAACTCAGGAGGCTGAGGCAGGAGGACCGTCGAGAGTTCAAGACCAGCCTGGGCTACAAAGTGAGCTCAAGGCCAGCCTGAACTGCATAGCGAGACCCTGTCTCAAAAAGACAAAAAAGGGCCGGGGATGTAGTTTAGAGGCACAAGTGCCTTCTTGGCAAGCATAATGTCCGGAATTCAATACCCAGTACCAAAAAAAAAAAAAGTAAAAAAAATTTGTAAAACTACATGTGAGAAGCATTCACCATCTCCCTCCTCTATTGGAGGAAAAATTCCATGGAGTAGACTTGACAGGGTTTTTGATTTTCCGTCTCAGCATTTTGCTCTCAAGATGTTCCTAAACTTGATGTTCTGTTCTTGTTCTTGTTTTGGGGGGGGTTTTGTCTTTTATATCTAACAACTATGTTGTTGAGCTCACTTTGTAGCCCAGGCTGGTCTTGAACTCACAATAAGCCTCCTGCCTCAGCCTCCTGAGTGCTGGGATTACAGGTGTGCGACACCATGCCCAGCTAACTTTGTTTGCACTACTGGGGATTGAATCCATGCTAGACAAGTGTTTTGCCACTGAGCTGTATCAGCTATATCCTTAGCCCTTTTTTTTTCTTGTTTAGACAGGGCCTTGCTAAACTGCCCAAGCTGGGCTTACATTTGTGATCCTCCTGCTTCAGCTTCCCAGGTCACTGGGATCACAGGTATGTGCCTCTGCACCTGGTCTTAGCTCTTGAAATAAACGTTTGTGGGTCACAATTGTGCCTCCTTCCTGGTTTTACATATCACTTCAGTTGGAAAGGCGTAAACAACAGTGAAAAAATATACAGTTGATCAGTGTATCAGAATCTGAAATTGTAACAGTTGTAATAGACCCACAGCACATCCCTAGATGTGCCGAAGTGAATAACTTACCATTATCTGTAAAATATTCATCAGCCTTGACAGTACATGTATATTGTAGTAATGGGATAAATTTCTTTAATAGATTCTTGTCTGACTCGATAACTCTTGTTACTTTTCTTCCATCTTTGGAGAAGGTTTGATGGTGGCTTCCAGAATGTCATTAAAGCATTTTCAGGTTGGCCACAGGGCACTGATCAAGGCTCAGGCCTGAGGAAATGAGGCAACACTTTTTCTTGGTATGGCAGCCACCTGAACACCCACCAAGGTCTCCTTGCTTGGGTGGATCCAGCTTTATGAATGAATAACTGCTTTACCACCAAACAACAGCATACAGCAGGACCTTCAAGGAATCAAGGGGTGTTAACGTCGGGCATGGTGGTGCACGCCTGTAATCCCCACACTCGGGAGGCTGAGGCAGGAGGATCATTGCAAGATTGAGACCAGCCTGGGCTACAAAGTGAGCTCAGGGCTGGCCTGAACTGCACAGCAAGACCCTGTCTCAAAAAGACAAAAAAAAAGAGTCTGTCATGAGCATGTGCAAATCTGCCAGTGTGAACCCATTAATCTGTATAACCAATTTAAAAACTGAAACATAAAACAGCTTACCACAATGTAAAAAATGAAATTCCTTCCCCCAAGACAAAACAAAGCAAACAGAACAAGCATGCTTTGCCTACAAGTCCTTGGTAATCAAAGTCCTTAAAAACGTAAAGTAGCCAGGCATGGTGGCACATGCATGTAATCCCAGCACTATCGAGGCTGAGGCAGGAGGATTGTTGTGAGTTCAAGGCCAACCTGGGCTACAAAGTGAGCTCAAGGCCAGGCTGAACTGCACAGCAAGACCTTGTCTCAAAAAGACGAAAAATAAATAAATAAATAAATAAATAAATAAATAAATAACAAAGTAAATTTTAGAATGAGAAAAATAACTTATAAGCTTGATTTTTCTCCAAAATTGAAGTAAATGAAGCCCCCTCCCCACCTGCATGTGAACTGGCACATTTCATGCTGAGTAAGGGTGAGTGAGGGTATGCTGTGATCACGCCGTGGACCACCGCTGAAAAATACAATAAGCACTCTCCCTCCATTGTCAAGCTGTATTTACTTACTGGTTAGAATGAATTTCCAGCCCACCATGGTGGCACACACCTGTAACCCCAGCACTCCAGAGGAGGCTGAGGCAGGAGGATCACTGAATTAGAGTCCTGGGTGGGCTACATAGTGAGTTCAAAGTTAGCCTGAACTGCATAGCAAGAGCCTGCCTAAAAGAAAGAAAGAAAAAAGAAAGGAAAGAAGGAAGGAAGGAAGGAAGGAAGGAAGGAAGGAAGGAAGGAAGGAAAGAAGGAAGGAAGGAAAGAAGGAAGAAGGAAGGAAAAAAGAAATTTCCAAAGAATATCATTCTTTTTCTTTTGATCTCTCTCAGGCTTGGTCCTTGTTTGTGGGGGTCTTGCTATGAATGGAGGAGTTGGGTTGGTTCTGAATGCTGTAAAGACCAGATTAGAGTTATCTGAAATGTGCTGTTTGAAAATACTACTCATATGTTACTATATTATGGGCTCATCGCCACACATTTTAGGCAAGATTTCTAGGCAAATTGCTTTAATGTTGGGGTTTTTTGGTCTTTTTTTTTTTTTGAGACAGGGTCTTGCTATGCAGTTCAGGCTGGCCTTGAGCTCACTTTGTAGCCCAGGCTGGTCTTAACCTCACAAGGATCCTCCTGCCTCAGCCTCCTGAGTGCTGGGATTACAGGCATACGCCACCACACCCAGCTTGCTTTAATGTTTAACATCTCCCGAAATCTCAGGTTAAAAAATGAAAGACAGGGCCAGGGATATAGCTCAGTGGCACAGTGCCTGTCTGGTAAGTATAAGGTCATGAGTTTGATTTCCGGTACAAAAAAAAAAAAAACAACAAAACCCCAGAAGCATGGCATTTCTGATTTCATCTTGCAAACTCTTGCATCGGATGAGGCTTTTCTTTTTCTCTTTCTTCTTTTTTTCATGAGGGTCTTGCTAGTTGAAGCTGGCCTTGAGCTCACTTTGTAGCCCAGGCTGGTCTCTAACTTTCAATGATCCTCCTGCCTCAGCCTCCCAAGAGCTGGGGTTACAGGCTTGTGCCACAAGACCCCCGGTTTTGGATGAGGCTTTTTGTTTCTTTGCTGTATCTGTGACTTTGTAATCGAAGGCCAGACCCACTTTGGGCTCCTCAGCTGGTCTTTAGTTTCTCTTTGGGTAATAGGTAAAACTCAGCTCTGTGTGACCCTGGCTACCGAAACAGCTTGAGTGCCCTGCTAAGATACTCAGGCGGCTTCTAAGACTGAATCATGACGTTTTAGGCAGGAGGAGCCTCTAAGAATGAGTTTTCTGACTGGTAACATTTCCACTTGACATGTCCATTTTCATTGACTTAATTTTCTCATTTAATTTTTAAAAGTATCTAAGCCAATAGAATATGAATGTAAAAAAAGAAAAAGGTTGACTGTCTTGGAAACAATCAATTAAATCCCTTAAACTTGCTTAGTTGTGAAATTAGATGTGAGTGAAACAACAGTAAATGTAAATGGCATCGAAAGGGCTCAGAACAAACACCTCCAGCAAGTAGATGTGGCCACCTATACAACATCAGGTAGATTAGGAAGGTGAGCATCATTTTAAGAGAGCACTGATGTTGCCAGGGTGGTGGCGCACACATATAGTCCCAGCACTTGGGAGGCTGAGACAGGAGGATCATCATGAGCTTAAGGAAGGCCATAGTGAACTCAAGGCCAGATTGATCTATAGTAAGAACCTGTCTCAAAAAAACTGAGAGAGTGTGTTAACTAATGTGAAGATAACTATGTAATACAACATCCAGTTCTAATTCCCTACTAAAAAAAAAAAAAAAAAAAACTGAGAGAAAGAAAGTATTAATGTGGACTTAAGCCATTATTTTGGTATATAAATCTGGGCGTGATAAAATGTATTAAAGATATTAAAGAAGTACAACTGAACCAATGAGGGAAGTGAGTGAGACCGATGAACAGCCTGACAGCAACACTAATGAAAGCGCCAAACAAAACTTCCTAAAGAAAATGCCCAGTCACTCCGTGATTAAAACAACTCCACCAGGGTTTTTAGTTATAAGCAACAGGAATTGACTCTGGATATGTAAGCAGTTTGTTAAAAGAATATTAAGTTAAAGCTGGTGAATTTTATGGTATGTAAACTGTATCTCAATAAGCCATAAAAACAGAAAAAGAATGCCAGGAAGCTCAGGCCATCAGTGGGAAGACCGGCTCCAGGTTATAATTTCAGGAGAATCCTGAAGATCAAGGTGCAGAACTGGCCTGGTGACAAACCCGTGGCTGCCGGCTCAACCCTCCCAACCCTGGCAGGCACCATGAGGGCGTCCCCGCCAGGGCTGGCTGCCCAGTGCCCCTGCTGCCAGCCAGCACCATAGCCAACTCCTCAGGATCAAACCTGCCCTCTCTGATTCCATTCTTTTTTTTTTTTGTTTTTGTTTTTTTTGTTTTTTTTGTTTTTTTTTTTTTTTT
>PVLD010021485.1:0-31378 GCA_004027595.1 Dinomys branickii
TGAACACAGCCGACTACTGTGTTAGGTTCCCTTTGAATTTTTGAGGTTAGGCAACTATTGGGGAGCAGGTACCTGGCGCACTGAAGAGACTGTACCTGCTGGGGTTAGGAAAAGCGTGTTCTGTGTAGTATTTTGCCTGCTCTCCCTGCTAGGGTCCGGCTCATGTGGAATATCATCCTGTTGTCACACAACTGTCCAGAACACTGACTGGCATTGCTGTCAGAGGCATCTCTTCTCTCTGACCTTGCTGTGTATCAAACTGCAACTCACAGGCCAAATCCAACTCAGTGTAAGGGTTTCCTACACTGAGAATGGTTTTTTATATTTTTAATGGGTAAGCTAAAGTTGTCTTAAAATCTTAACCGTACAAAGGTAACTGCTTACTAATACCTTAAAATACTACTTTCAGAATTGTATTTATGTAATTATGTGTGCACATATACACATAAAACTGGTATCCAACTATACGATTTTTTTCCTTTTGGTACTGGGAATCAAACTCAGGACGTTTTGCTTGCCAGGCAGGCACTTGTGCCACTGAGCTGTATCTCAGGCCCCAACTACACAAATTTGTTTTGTTTTTTTAAATGTCAATTTCTGACTTTGTGTGTATTTTATTTAATATCCTTTTTTTTTTCATTTTAAAAATCTAGTGAGAATGTTAATATCATTAAGAGTCTTTGGAAGCGTGGTTTTTAAAGAGCTACATTATAACCACTGCATGGGTGTACCTTACATTAAATACATGTGGATCATTTTCATATTACAAGAGTGCCGGGTGTGGTGGCACCCACTCATCTGTAATCCCAGCACTTGGTAGGCTGAAGCAGGAAGATCACTACAAGTTCACGGCCAGTCTGGGATATGTAGTGAGTTAAGGCCAGCCTGAACTACAGAGCGAGAGTAGTTTTTTCTACCAAAAGAAGAGGAGAGGAGCGTAATTCACCAGCAACAGATAATACATTCTCCTCACTCTGCCTGGGGCTACTGATCTGGCAAAACCACCTTGGGGAGCTAAGGAAGGGCTGCAGTGCTCTTTGCCAGCTGCCGCCCGCATGGGGCACAGGGGCCCTTCCAACCTCCCGCTTTTGAAGCCCTCTGTGTCCCTGGTGCACTGTTTTAAAAAGAAAAGTGCATAAGTGAGTTCCTCAAAAGTAAAATTTTTGAAATTCCAAATCATGAATCTTGAAGGACTTTATAGCATATAACATTGTAGCATAAAAATTGTTTTTTTCTAGAACATAGATTTTAATCTCATTTAAAAAGTGGATTTTGCTGGGCTTGGTTGCACTCACCTGTAATCCCAGCACTGGGGAGGCTGAGGCAGCAGGATCACTGTAAGTCTGAGGCCAGCCTAAAGTGCAGAGTGAAACCCTGCCTCAGAAAAACAAACAAACAAACAAACAAAAAGATATTTTTGCAGAACCTACCTGCAAAGTGAAGATGATAATGCTGGAGACAGGGAGAGGAATCACTTGCCCTGGGGCCAGTGTCCCCATTTTTAAGTTCTGTAGACTATGTGATGTCATGTCTTACATTTTTAATTATATACTGAACCGCAGGTGTAAGAAAGAAATCTGGGAAAACCCTTTATCTAGAGAAATAGCAGGTAAAGAGGGCACAGCCAGTAAAATTTGAAATTCAGATTTTAAAAAAAGATTTGCTTAATAGAAATATATTCTTTACAATATATTATGGATACTTGTATACTATGTAGTCATTGTTTATCTGAAGTTCAAATGTAACGGCATGCTGATGTGGTTTTTTTCGATCTGTCTGGTTTTGTTTCGTTTGCCAGGTCGGGCCACCCTACCTAGAGGCCCTTCTGTTTTCTTGTAGAACGCTAGGCTGCGGCTGTACTCCCTAACGTTTTCTTTCTTTCTTCTCCATGTCTCGGGGTAGTTGTCGGATTGGATGGCAGAAGCAGGCAGAGTGCAGATGACGGCTTTGTCACGGTCAGCCTGAAGCCAGACAGAGGTACGGATACTCCCTTCTGCGTGTGCCCGCCGGTTCATTTCTTGGCCTGTAAACACTTATTTCTTTACCTTTGGGTTTTAGGGAAGAAGGCAAATTCTCAAGAAAATCGAAATTATCTGAGACTCTGGACTCAAGAAAATAAGTCTAAATCAAAGAATGCAAAGGATTTACCCAAATTGAATCAAGTAAGTTCAGTTCATTTCTAACCTTCTAGCTGTTTTCTTTTTTCTGGCCACACATAAATATGGAATAAATACCCCTCAAACAAAATGATACCTTGGAGGTATTCAATTACTCTCTGCTTGGATCTATTTTATATATATTTTTAGGCGTCAAAGATATGTTTGGTTGTAAGAAAATTACCTTTTCAGAGAAAATTAGAACCACAAGACAATTTTGTGAGTCCAATCATGTCATGCCAATCATGAGAAATATCTTCAGATGCTCAAAAGTGAGTCTGTGCTGTTTCATATCACTGTGCTTAGCTGTAAAGATGCCTACTCTGTGCTTTCCTTAAAAAGCTAAAGTGTAGGCCGGGGATATAGCTCAGCGGCACAGCGCCCGCCTGGCAAGTACAAGGTCCTGAGTTTGATTCCTGGTACCAGGAAAAGAAAAAGCTAAAGCGTAAGGGGGGGAAAACAATAGAAATGATTAATGCACAGGACGAAAAGGCTCAGTCTGCTGGCAGATGAAGAGATAAGTCACCTGTTGGCTGCAGAGGTGAAGGGCTGTATGCTGGGGAGGGGCCGGGAGCTCACCTGGGACAGCTGAGGTGAGAGCGTGCAGGTGAGAGAGATTGCGGTCTGGGGTTTCCTTAAGGTATTTCCTTAGGGAAATCATGTAGTGAAGCAAAAGTAGGACGGTCTTTTCTGACTCGAGGTGATGGGCCCATGAAGGCTTATTAGTCATTCTTTCTGCAAATGGAAGCTGAGAGTGTCGGCCCGCGCCTGTAATCCCAGCACTCTTGGAGGCTGAGGCAGGAGCATCACCATTTTGTATCCTGCCTGGGCAATGCAGAAAGACACTGTCTCAAAATTTTAAAAAACTAAAATAAAAAGGGCTGAGGATATAGCTCAGTTTGAAGGTCTTAGATTCAGTCCCCAGCACCCCATCCCATCCTAGCCGCAGAAGGAAGCACCGGTAGAGATACTACACACGTGTCCAGCCGTCCTCCACCGAGGACCTGCTGGGGACCTGTCAGGGGTCCTCACTAACATGCCATTTCAGCCCTGACTCTCTGCCCCGCAGGTGCTCACACTCTCTCTGTCGCTCCCCAGGGCCAGTTCATCGAGCTGTGCAAAACCATGTACAACATGTTCAGCGAGGATCCCAACGAGCAGGAACTATACCACGCCACGGCGGCGGTGACCAGCCTCCTGCTGGAGATCGGGGAGGTGGGCAAGCTTTTCACTGCCCAGCCCACCAAGGAGGCGGGCGGCGTGGGCAGCAGGCAGCCCATCGCGGCCGGGCTGTTCCCCAAGAAGGGGCCAGGCCAGCCCTACGGGGTGGAGGCCGCCGAGCCGCCCCCAGCGGACAGCGAGGAGCACTCCCTCGGGGGGCAGATGGAGGACATCAAGCTGGAGGACTCCTCGCCGCGGGACAATGGGGCCTGCTCCTCCATGCTGATTTCCGACGATGACACCAAGGATGACAGCTCCATGTCCTCATACTCGGTGCTGAGCGCCGGCTTCCACGAGGAAGACAAGCTGCACTGTGAGGACATCAGGGAGGACACGGTCCTGGTGCGCAGCGGCCAGGGCACCGCAGCGCTGCCCCGCAGCACCAGCCTGGACCAGGACTGGGCCATCACCTTTGAGCAGTTCCTGGCCTCCCTCCTGACGGAGCCTGCCCTGGTGAAGTACTTTGACAAGCCCGTGTGCATGATGGCCAGGATCACCAGCGCCAAGAACATCCGCATGATGGGCAAGCCCATCTCCTCGGCCAGTGACTACGAGATCTCTGCCCTGTCCGGCTGACCCTGGGCTTGGGAGCGCGGGGGAGCAAGGGGTGGGCTTTTTTATGTTCCTCTGTGTCGGGGTTTTCTTTTCCTTTTAAATTAAATATTTATTCGTACCTGGCTCAAAGCCTAGCGTTTTCATAATGGAATACAATGCAAACTGTTGAAAACTACTTACGCACCACAGGAGGTGCAGCACACTCTTGCTGGGTGAGGGGGTGACCAGAGTACAGTTCATTCCGTGAATTTCCCTGGAAAAGATGAGTCTGTCAGTGATCCTATGTGTGTATTATAACTTATTAGCCTTGCTGTGAGCTGTATACATGGTTTTGAAAAATAACGCTGTTTAACGTTATGTAAGGCAGCCATTGTTTCATGTGTTTGGGCTTTTAAATAAAATGAGAGCGGTAAGGGAAGAGAAATGCCACAAATAACTGTCCCTAGAGGGGAAAGGCTTGGTCCTCGGGGCTCAATTCTATTCCACTGTCGCAAGTATTACAAGTATTTTTTTAACATTTGAAATATAAAAATTCTCTTCACAAATCCAACCAATACACATTCTCGTTTAAGGGGAAAACATTTAGGGTTCCAAACAGTTGTGAAAATGTAAGTGGTTTTTATAGAATGCCGGAATAACTCTCAAATCTAACCAGGTAGGGCAGACGCTAAGCCAGCTTGGCACAGACAGACTGCTCGGCTTCGGTGTCGCTGGCCCCAGGTCACTGCAAGTGAGTCATCTTCGCTTACAGAGGACCTGAACGTGACAGCAAGTGGGACAGGCTTTGTGGTTTTGCTTCTGAAAGAGTAAAAGTACTGATGCTTCTGATACTGGATTTTCAGCTTCTCACTACAAATAAAGCAAAAAAAAAAAAAAAAATTTAAACTTTACCATTTCTGTACTCTCTATAGATTGAAGAAATTATACCCTGTATCGCATATGACCATCCTCCCATTAAATCAATGTAGAAATAATGTCAACTGAACAGAACAATTCTGCAAGCTAGTGGAACTAAATGTTTTAAAACAGAACTTGTCACTTTATATACGTAAAAGAATAGTATGCTCTTATCTATTTCCTGAATGGATATGGAAATGAAAACTAGCACACCTGCACTTTGAATTCTTGCTTCGTTTTTAAATTATTTTTACGATTATGATTTGGGGTTTGGTAATTTTTTTTACAGACACTGGAAGGGTTTGTCTTATTGTTGACTTCACAATTGCGTTCACGTTTCCTTTGCTGATTCTGAATACTACTTCCAACACATTCTTCTATCATCCATGGTGTCCTTATTTTAGCTGTTGCTGCTGTAATTTTTAATTTTGTTTACAGAGTAATTTTTAAACTGTCAAATGAAGTAGTGTTAACCTCAAGTAGGATAAATGTGAACAAATAAAATACTTCAGATACGGCTTCTCCTCTTGGTGCTCGAGTTCCTGCCGAAAGCAATAACGTTATTGCTTTGACAATTTTATAAGGAAAATTTTATTACCCAACCATTCTAAGTAATAAATCTTTATAGGAATGTATAATTGAGAATAAATAAAATGTGTAGCATATCAATGACTATTGTAAACAAGAGAGAGGATTGCTACCAGCTACCTAATTTAAAATACTTGACCTAGGCCAGGCATGGTGGTGCCCATCTGTAATCCTAGCATTCGAGGGGCTGAGGCAGGAGGGTTGCCATGAGTTTGAGGCCAGCCTGAACTACATAGTGAGTCCTTGGCTCAACAAAAGAAAACATGCCCTACATAAGTCAAAACAGGGTACAGAGTCCCCTGTTTAATCATGATTAGCACAGGAATGCACCTTCTGCTATGTAATTAAGAAACCAGACATTTATTTGGTTTGACTGTTACACGTTGCATATGTTTCTGTTGTCTTTAAAATCACTTAAGTACGTGTGAAATAGCTGTGAGCAGGCGTGGTGGCACTTGGCTGTAATCCCAGCACTCTAGGAGGCTAGGACAGGAAGGTCAAAAGCTTGAGCCCAGTCTGCACATATCTTAGACCATATCTCAAAACATAAATAAAAAAGGCTGGGGATAGAGCCCGGTGTGAAGGCCCTGGGTTTGATCCCCAGTGCCACCTTGGCGAGGCCTGCTCCTGGCTCTCCTTCCCTCTGGCTCAGCTGTCTGGACATGGGACACTCTAATTTACCTCTCCCATCTTTCAGGCACTGGCTGAGGCCAGGAGGGTGGAAGTAGGCTGCAGTGGATGGGTGAAGAGCCCTGACCCTCCACATATGGAGCTGATTAGTGACCAATGCCAGGGCTTCTGCCAAGGCACAGGGGAAGACAGCAGGGGTAACACTGAGGCCCCATATTCTGACATAGTCTTGCTTTGGGGTGTCCCTATATTGGGATGGGCCACCAGCTGGAAATGAGCTCAACACAGGGAAGTCCCTCAAAATTGAGAATAAGCACATGCTCTGTGACCCCAGAGATGGGCACCTCCAGATTGCCTTGCCTTCCCTGTGCCTTGGCTCAAGAAAACCAGATCAACAAACAATAAATATCATCATGTCCCAGAGCCACTTCCCCTGTCCAGTGCTTCCATGCACCAAGCAGCAACAGTCACTCTGACTGTCCCTCGCCTCTCTGTCCACCTTGTAGAAGGCCTCCGGGATGTGAACCTTGGATTTGGAGCTCTTGATCTTCATCCTGGACACCAAGACGATGCTCTCTGCCTGGCTGCCTTCTCCATCTCTGAGACATAGGAAGGAGACATGTACGTTGTCTCCAAGGAGGTGAAGATTCTGGCCAAAGAAATTCATCAGAGCTGAGCACGAGATTCAAATACAACACTCAGTGTGTAGGTACCGCCCATGACCTGTGGGACACTGAAGTATATGGTGGTCCCTTCTAGTGCTGCTTAGAAACAAAAGTGTCCCTATAACTCCCTACATTGAACTCCTAATGTCTACATGAATAACTGCAGGTTCCTGGCCCTGCCTCAGCCTTCTTAGGAGTGTCAGAAGCCTGGGACTCTGCCTATGTAAGGAGTGGATGAAGCTGGAAATTGGTCACACGTGGGGGTGAGGCAAGACAGGTCGGAGAACAAAGAGCACCTGAGGCAAGCCATTAGTTGCTAGGCAAGGCTGTGTCACACTACGAGGACGCTGTCAGATGTATAAATAAACACCCCTGTGGTGGTTGAGCAGTTTCCTCCCATCCAGAGAGCAAGGGCTTCGCTTCACCTCAGCCTTTGTTTTTTCTCTTTATTTTCCCCTTCCTTTCACCATGCCCCCAACTCCAAGAGCCAGGCCTGTACACTGGCAGGGCTGCATCAGACTCCACACCTGATTATGGGTGCTGGAGTGGGGGACTGACTACCGGATCAGTCCCAGCTGGAAAAGTGAGGCCCACAGAAGCTAAGCAGCAGGTCCAAGACCCCAGACCCAAGCCAAGAGCGTTGGTACTGCCAAAAAGACCCACTGAAGAAGTCAGAAAAATGGCAGACCCGCCCCATGGTGTGGGCTGGAAGGCAGAGTTGGCTGAGGGGTCCCCTCTGTGTGGCTCTCCCTGCAGCCTGAAACTTACAAACAAGATCACTGCTCTTCCCCAGTAAGAGATCTGAAAATGTCAGAATTTCTGTCCCAGCTCTGCCACTTACCAAACCCAGACCCAGGGATCAACCTATGGTTCCATTTCTTGGGCTGGAAAATGGAGAGGAGAGAAGTACCTGGCTGTCAGGAGGACAAAGTCAAGCCACTCGGGGTGTTCTCAGTAGTCTGTCAGCTCCCTGTGCTGGGGAACTCAGCCTGTTCTGCCCGAGAAAGGCTGCCCCGCTCTCCTCACTGAAACCCGTCTCCCTTTCTTGCTCTCTGAGGAAGGGCTTCCCTCTGGAGCTGCACACCTATCTCTGCACTCCAGACAGCCCTATGTTACTTGTGTCATCTTCTGTCTCTGGCCACACAACCCAGCCTCTCTAAAGTTCCAACAGAGCACAGAACAGCACGTGGCAGAAGAAGCTGGGTGCCTGCCCAGCACCTGCCTAGTCACCAGGAAGCACCCAGACTCCTATGTGATGGTGCCGGAAGTTGCCAGGGCCTTGAAGAGCCTGTGCATGCCCCCTTCCAGTCCCCGCAGAAGTAGCCAGGCCTCGCCAGGTGCACCGTGGGAGTCTGAGGTCCTGTCGGCCTCAGTGTCCTTCACAGCTGTCCACTTGGGACCTGTGCCGCAAAGATGCTGAAGGTGCTTCCTGTAAGGACAGCCAGGGCAGAAGAAATGCATGGACACCCCGTCTCAAAATAGAATGTAAAAACTGTGCAAAGGGCAGAGATGTATCTCGGGGCCATAAGCCTTTGTTTCAATCCCCAGTTTCCAGGAGAAAAACTCCCAGCCAGACAGACCTCGCTCACCTGCAATGCACCAAGAACAGCGCTCTGGGACGTGTAGCCCTGCTTTGAAATCCTAAGCAAGTTCTGGCATTAGGCGCCGCATTGGGGAGTTAGGAGCTCAGTCTAATTCCACGCAGGCTCCCTGTTCCAGGCTGTAAGGACGCCGTCCAGCAGAGGGCGCGAGTGCGCCAGCAGCTTTTGCGGCCAGATGCTCCCTGGCTCTTGCTTGCTGCCAGGGGATATGCTTTGCGCGCCTAATTGCAGGGCGCAGGCGCCCTTCCTTACCTCCTGCTCCTCTGGCTGGAGCTCGGCCACGGTAAAGTGGTTCTTTCTCTTTAGAGACCTATATTTTGGAGTAACTCCGTGAAGAAAGCCTGTCTATCCCAGATGTCACCGGGAGTAGTTTGAGAATAACTGGTTTCCTCTAGCAACAGCTCACGGTGGAAATACGTAAGCCACGTCACAGTAATAACCTGAAGAGGCATTTTTAAAGTTTTAAGTGCATCTGTCAACAGGCGTGGAAAGCAATGGCTACTCTCAAGGGCATTCCCGGGTGAGAGGCTCTGGGTACTAGACGCAGTATTTCAAAGCAAACCGCGCATAGTCGTGCCCTTAAGACACCTGACCCGGGAGAACAGAGTACAAAACAGAGCCGATATTTCAAGAACTATTTTGCACAAAAGTGGTGACAGCGGATAAATCTTGATGTGATTTTAGAGGGAAAGCTCTCAGCGTCTCTCCTTTAAGTATTACGTTGGCCATGGCTTGTCATATTCCTGTGTCCTTGAGGTTTTTCTTTTTCTTCATGAATGGACGCTGAATCTTGTCAAACACTTTCTCTGCATTTATTGAGCTGATCAGATAGTTTTCATCCTTTCTTCTATTTATGTGGTGTATTACATATGTTAAGCCCTCCCTGCATCCCTGGAATGAATACCACTTGGTCTTGATGTGTGATCTGCTTGTTGGTTTGCTGCATTTTGTTTGGCAGTGTCTTACTGAGGATTTTTGCGTCTATGTTCATTCAAGAGATTCGCCCGTAGTTCTCTTTTCCGGTTGGGTCCCTTTCTGGTTTTGGAAGCAGGGTACTGTAGCTTGCTTCTAGGAATGACTTTGGAAGTACTACTTTCCTTTCCATTTATTAAAGAGTTTGGCAGTTACTGGTGTTAGATCTTCTCTCAGGTTCTTATAGAATTCAATAGTGAGTCCAGGACCTGAGCTTTTCTTACACGGTCTTTATTCTTTATTATTTCTTCAATTTCACTGACGAGTAAGGGCTTATTTAAAATTTTTATATTTTCTTGGTTCCGTTTTGGCAGCTCATATTGATCTAGGAATTTATCCATTTATTCTGAGTTTTCCATTTATTAGAGTACAAGTTCTCAAAGTAGTTAACTCTAATCTTCTGTATTTGGGCAGAATACATTGTGATTTCACCTTTTTCATTTCTAATTCATGGATTTGGATCTTTTCTTCTTAAAATAAATTTGGCTATGTATTTGTCTATTTTGTTCAGGCTTTCAAAGAACCAAGTCTTCTATTAATTGGTTCTTTGCATTTTTTTAGCCTCAATTCCATCATTTTTCTCCTCTAATCTTTATAATTTCCTTCCTTGTACTAGCTTTGGGTTTGAACTGTCCTTGTTTTGCTAAACCCTTGAAGTATATCATCAAATTATCTTAGTGTGTTCTGTTTTCCAAATGTGGGGATCCACTGCTATAAATTTCCCTCTTAAGACTGCCTGTATTGTGTTCCCTGGGTCTTGGTATGTCATACTGGCATTATTGATTGTAGAAACCATCTAATTTCCTCTGTGACCCATTGATTATTAAAGAGAGTATTTAATTTCAATATGTTTGCATAGTTTCTGTGGCGTCTTTTGCCATTAATTTCTAGTCTCACTGCACTATTGTCTGATAATATCTACAAGATAATTGCATTTCTTTTGCATTTACTTAGGTGTGCTCTAGGAGCTAGTTTGTGGTCTGTTTTGGAGACAGTCCCACATGCTTCCAAGAAGAATGTGTACCCTGTTCTTGCTGGGGGAAACACTCTGTAGATATCTATAAAGTCTGTTTGTTCCAAGGTTTTGTTCAGCTCTGATGTTTCTTTGTTGATGTTTTTTGCTTAATCTGTCCCTCTGTAAGAAAGGGGTATTGAGATCCCCCATTACAATTATATTAGTGTTCATCTGATTTTTTCATATCCATTAATGTTTGTTTTATGCAGTTGGTATGTCAGCATTTGGTGCATATACATTTACAATTGTTAATTCATCCTGTTGAACTGTTCCCTTAACCAATATGTAGTAGTGACCTTCTTTATTTCTTCTTTACCTCTTTTTTTGGCAGGGAGAGGGGACCAGGAATCAAACTCAGGGCCTCACACATGCCAGGCAGGCTCTGTGCCCCTGAGCAGTATCCCTGGACCTTCTTTACCTCTTATTTCTTCTTAAAGTCCACTTTGTCTAAAATCAAGATAGAGACTCCCACTTTGTTCTGGGCTCCCATTCCATGAAATATCCTTTTCCATCCTTTGACTTTTAATCTCTGTCTTTTTTAAATTAAACATGTTTCTTGTATACTGCATATTGTGGGGTTTTGTTTCTTTTTTCTTTTTTTCCCCTTTTTCGTGGTGCTGGGGATTGAACCCAGGGCCTTGTGCGTGCAAGGCAAGAGCTCTACCACTGAGCCACCTCCCCAGCCCTGAGTTTTGTTTCTTGATCCATTCTGCCGGTCTGTGTCTTTTAATTGGGGAATTGAGACCATTTGTATGGAGAATTATTACTGAGAGGTATTGATGTGTTCCTGTCATCGTGTTATTTTCCTGTTGCTGATTTCTTTACTTTGTCCTGTTTTGCCTAGCTGCCTGTCCCGAGAGGTGTATTCATTCTTGCTGACATTTTGGCATTTTTGGCTTCATTTTCTATTTCTAGTATATCCTTAAATTTTTTTTGTAATGCTGGTTTAGTGGTCATGAATCTCTTGAACTACTACTTATCATGGAGTGACCTCATTTATTGTCCATCTGATTTTACAAGAAAACTTTGCTGGATAAATAAATGAGGGTCACAATTTGTTATCCTTTAGAAGCTAGAACATTTCACTGCAAGCACTTCCGGTCTATAAAGTTTGTGTGGAGAAGCCTGCCGCATTATCCTTATCTGTTTACCTCTATATGTGATTTGTTGCTGTTTTTGATCAGCTTTTAAATTTTTGTCCCGATGATGGACATCTGGAATTTTAAATACAATGTGGCATGGAGAGGGTGTCTTTTGGTCACAGCTATTTGGGGGTCTATATGTCTTGCTTAACTGTATGTTTATTTCTTTCCCTATATTTGGGAAGTTTTCTGCTATTATTTCTGTGAACTGGTTTTTTCTTATGCCATTTGTGTTACCTTCTGATTTTTTCACTTGTTTCAGTTATTCTTAGGTTGGTCTTCTTTGTATCATCTAGTAGTTTTTGAATCTATTTTTCATGCTCTTTTGTTGTTTTTAAGGTGTTTTTGAGTACTTGGTCTTTGAAGACATTATGGTTTTCTAGATGTGAAATTCTGTCCTCAGATTGGTCAGTTTTACTACCCATACTTTCAATATGATTTATGTTTTTATTTTTGTCTTTTTGAGACAGGGTCTCACTATGCAGTTCAGGCTGGCCTTGAGCTCACTTTGTAGCCCAGGCTAGGCTCAAACTCACAATGATCCTCCTGCCTCAGCCTCGCAAGTGCTGGGTTAACAGGTGTGTGTCACCACACCCGGCTTCAATATCATTTTAATCTGTTGGATTTCTGATTGAAACCTTTTCATGGACTCTAATTCTTTCGTAAACTGGTCGTTCTTATTTTGTTTTGTATCCTTTTGCTTAGCTCATCTAGATTTTTTGAAAAGTATATTTTTTGTAGTGAGCCCGTTCTGATCTATAGAGAAAAGTAACCTAGTAAAAATAATTTTTGCTTCTCCATCTAAACGAAGTAAAAGAAAACAAATCCTTATATTAGGTCCATATAACAGCATATATCTGCCCAAGTAATATTTCTTCTCATTAACTAAGAAAAATAGGATGAAAAAGGCATTAAGCCATATTGTTAATTATATAACCCATACAACAGAATTCTGTGCCATCATGCAAACTTATATCTCAGAATGTTCCTCATAGAAGAATATGTCCACAAAATATATTACAATTAAAAATTGGAATACAGCAATGCATAACTAAAATACAAATAAGAAGAAAAATGATAAATAATAGTATTTATGTATTTTTTCTTCACCATAGCCACTGTGCTGGGCACAGTGCATATATTTTCTTGTTCACTCCTTAGTACAGCACCAGAAGGCACAGGTTAAAGTTACTGTCCCCAGTTCATAACTGAGCAAGTGAATTATAAAGAACTTGTTCAGGACCCAGCTGGGATTAGAATTCAGGAGCACTGGACTCCAAGAGCCAGGACTTTAGCCCCTTTTGGGTGTGAATGTGTATGTAAAGAAAGCCTGCCAGCAGGGCTTGGTGGTGCCTACCTGTAATACCAGCACTCAGAAGGCTGAGGCAGGAGGATTGCCATGAATTTGAGGCCAGCCAGAGCTACATAGTGAGCTCAAGCCAACCTGAACTATATAGTGAGACCCTATCAAAAGAAAGGAAGAAAGAAAGAAGGAAGGAAGAAAAGAAAGAAAGAAGGAAGGGGAAAAAAGAAAGAGAGACCTACCCTAGCAAGGAGGCAGAAAGCGTTGAGGACAAGATGATGATGTATTTTTCAGAGTGCGTCAGCTTGCCGAGGTGTGGGATAGTCCTCCCAGTAGCACTTATAGTAAGAGGCAAAAACACTTTTTGTGGTAGTCTTTCAAAGTCAGCTTCTGCGCATTGCCAAACCCCAATTCACATAAAAACAAGTCTTTGAAGTCAACTTCCTATGTTTCAGGAAAGATGTTCCTCCCCCAAATGGGAGTGACATCACCATGACAGTCCTGGCAGCAGTGTCCTTCCCAGCGGCTGCCCAGAGGGGCCTGCCAGCCTCCACCGGGCAGCTGGTGGACCTCAGCTCCCTGTAGCAGCGACAGCTGGAGGACACATGGAAGAGGAGACTCCTGAGAATGACCTCTCAGTGACCCACAGAGCCCTTAGATGGAGACATTCATGTTGACCTGATGCTATCTGGGAGCCCAGAATTCACTGTGCACAATTTTCCAGTTACTTTTCCTGGCATCCTGCTCTCCCTCAAAATCTCTCCATCCATCCCTAGTTACCAATCATTTTCAGCTGCTGCTTCTAGGACATGTGACCTTTAAACTTTATTTCATTTTTGTAGTACTGGGTATTGAATCCAGAGCCTTCACCTTGAGCTACATCACCATTCCTTTCTTTATTTTTTATTTTGTGATAGAGTCTCAGTAAGTTGCCTAATTACCTAGGCCATGCTATAACTTGGTGATCTTCCTGCCTCGGCCTCCTAGAGTGCAGGATTTACAAGCACATGCCACCATACCCAGCCTCACAAGTACAATGCACTGTCCAATACATGTGCCCCAGTTCTGACTGAAACACAGAATACTGTGAGAGGAATAAAGGCCTACAGTAATCTGAGACCCCCATAATAGCTATTAACCATGCAGAAAAACCAAGCACTCATCAGAGCCTGAGGCACAAGACAGAGACTGGGTTGTAAGGAGTTTAAATTTCTAGGACATTTCCCCATCCTGGAAATTGGTGCTAGCTCTTTTCCTATGTAAGATAGCATGGAAGGTTTCAGAACAGTTATATTACAGTGGGAACAACCTTGAAGCTCTTCTCATTTAGGTTTTAAACATACACGGCATTGTGTGCTTTTCCATTTCGTATTACTACCATACTGTTTACATTGTACATACATTCAGTGGAGCAAATTCAAAATACACTGGTATGGTGAAAATAGTACAAAATTCATCTTGATGTGCACCCTTTGGAAACCTTGCTGTGTACAGATTGAATTTATAAATAATAATGCATACGTATACTGCCCATGTGAATTGTATTTTGTGAGTAATTTAAGGAATTTCCACAGTAATTTGGGCTGCAACCACTTTTTGCTTGAGGCAGCATCTTTCCTCTCCCCCGCCCCTCCCCCATCATCCTCACCATCTTGAGTTAAGCTTGCACCGTGATTGGAACAAATTACTTTTGACACTTTTCACGTGGCCCCAGGATCCACAGAGTGCCACCAGCTAGCGTTAAATATTATTCATAGCTCACTTGAGGTACTTACTCTTGTTTTCTTTGTTGCTTTTGAAATCTGCAAGGCTAAACTATATCATCTGTTACTATTGCATGTCCATCCCTGTGGGAACCAGATATTGCATTACTATAACAATACACTTCCCTTTCCAATGGCCTTTTTGAGTAGTCTGAAAATTGACTGTACTGCATGTGTGTGCAAGTGTGTGCATGTGAACTGCAGTGGAAAGTAGGGTGTGGCGGTAGTTTCTATGACATAGTAGGGCTTGGGGTGGTTTTTCCTACAGGGAATTGTAACCTTATCTTTGGAAATATAATCTGATTTTGTTACTCAGCTAGGCATGAATCTTCAGCAGCTCCGTGTTACCCACAGGATGAAGTCCAAACTCCATGTACTTACAAATTCTGTTTGTTCTTTTTTTTTTTTTTTTTTTTTTTTTTTGCGGTACTGGGGATCGAACTCAGGACCCTGTGCTTGCTAGGCAAGTGCTTATTCCACTGAGCTATATCCCCAGCCCTCTGTTTGTTCTTTGCTTCTTACATCGTCTGTGTTCTCTCCACAACAGACCCACAGCCTAGTCAGCCCTCTGGGTCTTTGGACTCTGTGTCACAAGTTCAAGCAACCTTAGATCAGAAATATGTTTTTTAAAAACTAACGTCTGCATTAACATATACATAGGTTTTTGTCATTTTTCCCTAAACAATACAATGGTTAACATTGTGTTAGGTATTACAAGGAGTACAGAGGCATTGACCATAGCTTATATGGAGGAGTTGTGCATTTTATATCAGGAACTTGAGCATCTGCAGATATTCATATCAAAGGGGGTCCTGGGACCAATCTCTTTTGAGTCCTGAGGGAGGACTGTGTTGCTCATACAGGCCTGTTTCACAACTCTAAACCTTGCCCTCACTTGTTCTCTCTGCCAGGAATGCTGTGGTTTTCCCTACCCCGTGAGTTCCTACATCTTGAACACAGGGTCAAACACCCCTTCCTCTGTAGTGCCTTCCCTGATGTCCTGAGCTAGATTTAGCCACGCTTTCTCTTCCATATCTTCAGTACATTTTTATATCTCTGTGTTAGTAATAAATGAAATGGCATCTTTATACATCTATTTTGTGTATTCGGATTTATTTACTCTTGTTTTCCTGGTACCTAGCATGGTACTGGGAATGCATAGTTCTCCAAATGTTGAATGAATGAATGAATGGCAGAGAAAGACATAATCTTAGAAATCATCTCATTAAGATTTTGCTGGTGCAATGTATTTCATATAAAATGAACATGAAGTTCTGACTGAGACTGGGTGTGTCTGCGTACACATTTGTTTGGGTAGCTGGTTCATACCATCTGTTGTATTTCCAAAAAAATTCATAATGTAATAATAGGGTTACAAATTTCTGATACAATTCAGTGTCCTCAAAAAGCTATGACCTATTTGTTCTCTGCTGCATGAAAAACCAAAAAACAAATCCAAGAGGTATGGGGACTTTCGAAAGGAGCGGGAGTAGACATAAGTGCTCCTGAAGCGCAGAAGGACTTGCGCCTCAACAGCATGTGTTGCAGGCCGAGAGCCCACTCCCAGTTCAAGGTGGAATTAGCCAACAACAAGGAAGAGGCGGGTATTGACAAGTGGAGTCTTCCCTCTTCCTGTTGAGTCATTTCCCATAGTGTTTTCATGCTGTTCAGAGCCCAGGGGAGGTAGCCTTGGTTTGTGGATTTCTTGTTTGAAACTAGCATCTAAATTACAGGGCCCCTCACTGTGGCTGTTCTTTGATTTCCTTCTGGCTGCATAAACCTCCTTTGCATTTTCACCTGGGTGAGTTATTTGCCATTTGCTCTCCTAATCTAGTGTTTGTGCAGTGTTGCTAGGAAAAGTTAATATGTGCTTCTGGCTGCTCCAGGGATTCCTGCAGCTCCAGAATAACAGAATTAATTTAGCACTGTTGTATCTAAAAGCACCTCCAGCCCCAGTTCTTGAATGAAAAGCAGAGTGGGACAGAAAGGACCTGTTGGCATCATCACTGTTATCTAAATGGATGCAAATGGCAGCAGATTGAAAGTGCTCATCCTTACCGGAAGTGGTAAGAGCGCAAAGCCTGGCTTTTTGCATGTTTTACATTATTGAGTGGAGCTTATAGGCACTTCAGGAAGGTAACTGGCCCTCACGTTTATATCTGCTGTCGTGCTGGGTATGTGAAGATGGCCAAGCTTTCTAACCGTGTGTGGTCCAACATGTGCGAAAGTATTTGGGGCAAATTAGGGAAACATGACATGAGTTCAAGTGAGCCAAGTTCCATTAGCGTCTTTTAGAGTTAGTATGTGTCAAACAGTGACTTTCTATGCAGTGCCCTCCTTTCCCCACACACTAACTTTTATTGAGCACACACTGTGCTCTAGGTACAGTGTTAAAGTCTTTACACTCTCATGTAACTCTCACATTCCTGTAGGGTAGGTTCTAGCCATCATTCCTACTTTACAGCAAAGGAAGCAGAGAGAAAGCAAGCAAGTTCTCCAAGTTTGCACTGGACCTTGTTGAGTCAACATATAAAAACATATTTGTCTTACTCCATAGCTGCAGTTGTGGATATGTGAAATAATGTCTTCTTCTATCACCAAAACAATCATTTATTTATCAACTCATTAATTCACTAAAATTCCTTGAATATCTACTGTAAGTTAGTTGCTATGTGCAACAAACAGAATGGAAAGCAAGGCTGGTGTGGTGTCCGGTGTCCCCAGGCTCCTTTTGTCCTGCCCAAAGACTTTAACAAGACAACCAGTGAATAGGTAAACATAACTTTTATTTAAAAGAAGGATAGAAAAGGGTAAAGGTGAAGAAAAGAGAAGCACACAGGAGGTAGGAATAGTGAAATACATTCCTCATGCAGGGTGGGTGACTGCAGAAGCAGGAAGACAGCAGGACAGGAAGCCTGCAGGAGAGAAAATGTCAACGGCTGCTGTCTTTTGCAGTGCTCTCTCAGATTCAGCCCACCTGAAAGTTGCTCTGCTCAGGCATCCTGGCTGTGACTGACAGGTCACAACCTGTTGTTCAGCCTCCATTCTGGTTCAGGTTCTATCTTGTTCCTGCCTCTGTTCCAGCTCTCTGTAATAGAACAGGTTACATTCCTGTTTTCCAGCCAGCCTGCCATGTCCTAATCTCCTACCTGACAGACACTGTCCCTACCTTCAGGACTTGTAGTTTGTAGTGACTGTGTTAGAAATAACCCAAAATTAAGTTATTCTTAACACAAACATAAGGAGAATTGTGGGAGACCGAGAGACCTGCGGTCTGCATCCATGTTGAGAATTTAGTTTCAGTTTCCATATATGGTCAGTTTCCTGTGACTTCTATATATGGTCAACTTCCTGTAATTACATAATATCGCCTGATGCTCTGACCACCCTCGCATGATATTTGAACCTCCCTCTGTTGCCTAGCTACCCACTGACGTCAATCTCCACTCCCGGGCTGTATATAAACCCAAGACTTCTGCTCAATAAATGAGGCTTGATCAGAATTTTGTCTTGCCTCCATTTCTCGTGTCCCTCTTGTCTCTCTGTTATCCAACTCCCCCCCTCTAGAGCCTTTGTTGACTACCCGCGGGTCGGGACAGAGAATCTTTCTTATCCTCTGCCACCTCATCAACAGCTTCATCAAAGTGACTCTTTATTGAGCCTTCAGTATATGCCAGGAGCTTCACTGGGCCTCATTTATCTCTACAACCCACTGGAGTAAACGTGAGTATGATTAAAGAAATTAAGATTCACATAGCCTAAATACTGCCCATGTCTCCTGGCTTATAAGTGGCAGGGCCAGCATTTAAATTCAGGACTGATTCTAAAGCCTCATATTTTACTGACAGTATCCCCTAAGGATTCTGAGACCACTTTTCAGAAGTGTCTCCTGAGGAATTTTTAAGGATCACTCTGAAACAATGGGGATAAAAAGCTGAAAGAATGACGAAATCTGTTCTGTGCTGAGTGTGTTGTCTCTGTAGGGCACTTGTGTAGGAACTGTTCATATATTCTCTAAGCATCCCAGTGTCCTCTCTAAAGATTAGTCTTGTATATAACTGTCCTCGAGAGGCACAGAATCAATGGAAAATATATGTATAATTATGGAAGGGGATTTATTAGGCAGGCTTACAGGATCAGAGGTGGAAGAGCCCACAATGATAGAATGTGTTCTGAAGAGCTGGAGGATCCGGTAGCTGCTTAGCCCAAGAACACAGAAGCTGCAGAGCAAAAGGTATCAAGGACACAGAACCATCCATGGGTGAAGGCCTGCAAACTCACTGGGAATTTTCCAGTGAAAGTTTGCTTGGGAAGGCTTAAGAAATTAGAGACCTGGAGACTGATGTCCGAAGGACGTGGCAGCAAAGGGTGCACCTGCTTAGGAAGACAGGAGCTCTTCAAAATGGGCCTACTTCCTGCTTCTTGCCCTTTGCATGCCAAACAAGTTATAAGCCTATTGGATGTTACCACCCACTGCTAGGGTGGGCCCTCTCCCTCAGTTTGCTGGTCTATGAGTCAGTCATCTACACTCACACCCAGAATTGTGCTTCACTAAACTGCTAGGCAATTTCTTAATCCACTCAAGATGACCTATCATAATAGTCACATAGAATGTTAGAGCTATTTTGCAAATAAAGAAGCTGAGCCCCAGAGATCAAGTAACTTTCCCAGCTTCCACATACAATAGGTGCAGTATTTAAGTATGGTTCTGCTTGTCTCTAAGCCTCATATTTTGATTACACTGCCCAGAGAATTCTTAGGGGAAGTGCTTATTTGCAAAAGGCATGCACATTACATGTTCCAAAAAAGCAGACCTGAAGTTAGCTAAAGGATACACGCTGCTGCTTATGTTCTTCCTTAACAAGGACCTCCCTTCCCCCAACTCATGGGATATAATTTTCTCCTATTTTAAAAATATCCTTTCTTTTTCCTGTGTTTAAGGGATGAAGCAGTGAAAGGACAAAGCCTACTTAGAGGTAAAAGGAGGGTAAGGAGACCCATGTAGGTCTCAAGGCTCTGGGATCTGGCCTCCTGCAATCTCACTTTACATGCTCATAAAAGCTCATTTGGGGACGGGTAAGGAGTAGGATGAGTCATTCACAAGGAGAAGAACAGCCTCTGCCTAAGTTTACTTAACCATACATAGTCAAAGGCAAGAGTTCTGCCTCTCATGACTTTTCCTGGAATGCTGCTGGGTTTTGCATTCTAATTCAGTTCTAGACACTTGGGACAGCATGCAGATTAGAAGAAATGCCATGCTAAGGTCAAGATCATTTATTAAGCACCTATTCATGACTGGTGTGATGTTGAGTACTTTACTGCACAGCTCTAGGGACCCTCATAACATTTAAGATTCACTGGGCCTCTTGGGTAGCATGCCTGATTACCACGGACAAGGCTCATTGGATGAGTCTTGGGTTGAAATTCTGCCTGAGGTGAAACTGAGGAAAAACTGGACCTTTTAGTGAAAAATCTGGGTAAGAAAAACCTATGAACCAAAATGAAAATGAAGGGTTCCCAAAGTGTCTGTCTACTCCCAGAGCTATGACTTTGGCTTCCGATGACATATCCCTGGAGATACTTGAAAGATATATTCTGGCTGAGTGTTATGGACACAGTCTGTCAAATGAGAGCACCTGGCTCATTCTCTTACATGTTGGGCAAATAATTTAGGCATCCTGTTACTTACTTTTCTCAGATATGAAGTTGAGATAATAACATTTCTTTTCCAGTGCGTTATATGAGGCCAAAGAAGAACTCGGCACCCTTAATTAATAGTCAACAAAAAGTAAGTTAAATTGCTATTCATTTGGATACTGAAGCACGGCATACCATATTTCCTTAAAATTAAAACCAGATCTTATATTAATTTTTGCCCCAAAAGATGCCATGTGGCTTATCTTCAGGAAATGCCTAACTTGTACAACAATCAACTTTTATTCATGCACAGTAATCTAACTTATTCATGTACAAAAACCTACAATTATTCAGATATAGTCATGTCATCTTCTTCTGGAACATTGTCATAATTCAATACACCCACCCTGTGTTGCAGTGGATGTACTACAGGTATCCATCTGGCTGACATTCTTAACTGGGGCTTATTTTGGGGGTAAGGGTTATATCACGAGCATTCTGAAAAGGCATGCTGTGGCTTATGGTCCAGCTAGGTTTTATTTGGAGGGAAATAAAGCAGGATTTGTCAAGCACCAGTGTAATTATTAAAATATATGAAAATATTTTAATAGTTGTAAAAAATGAAACACTATTTCTATTGCATTCAGAATCAAAAGTAATCTAACTTCTTGACAATACTTTGTGACAAATAGGACATGTAATGTGGAGAACTTAAAGATTTTCTAAAACCTTAAGCTTATTAACCAATCTAAGATGTAGTTTCTGTTTATATACTCATTCGGAATTTATAAAATATTACTCTGATGGGATCTTTTGAAAAACTTAATTCAATATTTGATGAGGGTAAAGAACTTTTACTAATTTTATTAATACGGTAATAACACTGAGATTTCATTTGAAAGCCCTTATTGTTCAGAGATAAATATTGTAATATCTATGAAATGATGCAGCATGGTGTGTAGGGTTTATTCTTTAAAATAATAAAATAGTATGTGAAAACCGTTGGAGTACATGTACATCTAATTAATCTATTCTCCCAATGTTTACATTTATTCAAAATTCTTCACTATAAATATTTGAAAAGAAAGAGGTCCAAGATCAGGCCACAGAGGGAGTCAGACCCAGCTGCTCCATGCGCCTTGAGTGTAGCATGGCCAGAGGATCAGGTCTGTTGGGGAGTGAAAGAACTTCCCACCGGGAACAAATCCTTGGGCGGTGGATTCCAACTCTTACCTGAGGTGAGGTGACTCATTCATGTCCTCCTTCAAGTCCTCACTTTCTTCACGTGGAAGATGAGAGTTATGCTGAATCCCTCAGATTTCAGCTCTAAATTTCAGTGAGAGAAAAAAATCTTTTGGAGATGACGTCTTACACAGAAGTCTAATATGTGAACTGGGTCATAAAAGAGCTGCCTGCTCTGCAGGTAACAGAAAGCAGAGCTTCCTCCCCACAGAAAGGGAGCCCTGGGAAAGGGGGCTGCATCCTGGTGGGCAGCCTCGTCTTGCCTAACAAAGGTCTTCTCCATGATGCTTTCTTAGGAAAAAAGCTTTCTTACTGGCTCCAAGCTGCCACTGAGGCCAAGTGTGTCTCTTTTCGTCAGTAGCATGGGACACTGGCCATTGCCATTTACCGAGGGGAGCAGCCCATAGCAGCTTGCCCTGGGCTCTTTCCCCCTCAATATTGTGCATCTGTATTAGCCTCCATCTAGGCAGGCTTCTTCATTCATGCTATGCCTTTCAGGCCCCAATAAACACTTGGTCAGCTCTTATACAGAATGAGTAAAGACTTCAGCACCAAGACTGAATCTCCTCAAGTGGTTTTGCAATCTGTTTGGTTTATAATTCTGTTTTTTTTCCATTACACAAACATCACAATCATTACAGAGAACAAGAGGAAAACACAGGCTATCAAGAACTGAAATTGAAAGAAGGTATCGATTTTAATCAAACTTATCACAGGTACCCCTCGTTTTCATCTCAACATGTAACTTTTGGTCTGTATAGGTATCCATATGTTAAATAATATAAGCTAAAAATGAAGTGCTTCTTGTAACTCAGTTTTAAGAATATTTTATTTTGAACATCTTTCTGTTTCGGTACTTAGAAAAACTAGAAAACTTTTAGAATTAAAAAAGATAATTGTGTTTTAACCTCTAAATCTGTACAATCCAGTGGGATAGTTGCTTGACCCTATGCACTTGTAATGGGCTCATCTGAACTGAGATGCTCTGTCAGGGGCAGTTTTCTGCAGGAGCCACACAGGCGCACCCTACACCTCTGCAGTCAAATGTCTACCACTGAGCTATACCCCCCTACACCTCTGGGCATTTGGAGATTTGGTACAGAAAAGGATGTGAAACGGCATGAATAATTTTTCTATTGATTACATGATGAATAGATTATATTCTTATGTACTGGTTTACATACAGTATATTACTAAATTATGGACATTGGTTGCCCTCTGCTGCCCTCAAAATTTACTAGACTGTTTTTTATGTACAGAAGAAGAACTGGATAAAGGCAGAATTTTTCCCCCCTTGTCCTGGGAATTGAAGCCAGGGCTGTCACGCTGGGCTACATCTCCAGCCCTTTTTAGTTTTTATTTTGAGACAGGGTCTTGCCAAGTTGCTTACTTGCCCAAGCTGGGCTTCAATTTGAGATTCTTCTGTCTCGGCCTCCTAAAGTGCAGGGATTACAGGCGTGCAGCCTCAAGTCCGGCTCAGGACTTTTTTTTAATAGGGGTAAAGGACAAAGAGCTACGTTTTAGATGAGACGCACGAACCCGCGGGCGCACCTGCCTGCTGGTCCCCGACCAATTCCACACTCTGGATTCTTTGGCGCTCCGACCGCGGCCGGCGCCCGCTGAGAGGACTCTGCGCTGTATTTCCCCTCTGCACTAGGTCGCGGAAGTGCCGACCCGCTGAAGGGCGGACCCGATCTTGGGCCAGGGCAAAGTCCAGAATAGAAGAACCTGATTGGATTCTTCTTAATTTCCCTGGAAACATAGGAGATGCTTCGTTGTTGCGAACAGTCCTGAAAAGCTCCTATTCCTGCCTCTACAGTGGACTTCATTGCTGCCTCTCTACATCCAAATACACAGAATTATATATAATGAGCATAAACTGAATCACACGTTTCTTTTACAGACATTCTTATAAGTCCTACATAGATGGATTTGAATATCTTAAAAAAAATAGAAATAAGTTTTTTAGTGAAAGATATTCACAAGTACTGTGTATTCCCCATGAGTCTTAACTCCCTACTAGTTGTAAGATTAAATTCAGTCTTGTTATCCACATGATGAAGGTCTAAAACACATGTCAGTTTAATACACAAACACCATTTTTTTTGAGACAGCAGAGTCTTGCTAAGTCATTGTATTACCTGGGCTCAAACTAGGGATCCTCCTGCTTCAGCCTTCCAGAATGCTGTGATTACAGGTATATGCCAGAGCACACAACTACATATATAGCACTTTATGAGCAATAGTTTAAACTTTTTATTCTCTAAGACCTCTTTTGGCTTGGATCTATTTTTCCTGATAGCTCAGTTTTAGGTGCTTTGTGCTAGAAAAGTGTGTGTTGTCTGTATAATTATATATTATTAATGTCAACAGCAGAAGAAATACTGTAAGTCACATAATCACTTAAGTTAGGAAGATCTGAGTTCGTTCTACTGTACTCCTTAATTCTGTATAATATTACACTCTGGAACGTCTTTCCTTAAAATCATGCTGTGGAATGTGTGTGTGTGTGTGAGTGTATGTGTGTGTGAACATGCACATGCCTATGTACATCTTTGTCTTTCTTATTAAAACAATATAGGATATACATCTATACACAGAGACATATATACATGCAGAGTAGAGATAATACTGTATGTCTATACTTATAAACTGCACATATTTACTCAACACTTAGCTTACTAGCTTATTATATTACCAAGCATCATCTTGTCCTTGGGGATATAACCCTGGACAAAATAAAAATCCCTGTCCTTGAGTTTACATTCTTGATACATAAATAACAATGATACACATACTAAGTACATCATATAGTGTGTGAGGTGAGGACACTTCTGTCACCTTTGGATCTGGGAAAGAGCATCAGGAATGCCAGGGTCTGCAATTTTAAGTAAGGTGTCTTAGTCGGTCTCATTGAGTGGCTGACACTCAAGCAATGCCTGGGAAGATGAGAGAGCGTGCCGTGTAGACATGGTCGGGGAGATCATCTCAGGAGGAAGAAAAGTCAGCCCAAGACTTCATGGAGACTCCCGGTGGGTCTGAGGGTCAGCAGGGAGGTCAACATGGCTGGAGTGGGAGGGGCAATAGACATCCTAAGTAACTTGAAAACATACATGTGATGAGAGAGAGAAATGTGGGATATTAATGTCAGGCATTGGCTATTCTTTGACAATGAGATTTAAAGTGAATTTTAAAAATAAAAGAGAAATGTCAGACGTTAGGAGAATTAAGGTCTGATGTAAAACAAGTCTGGAGACAGGAAATAGAAACTTAAAGATCTATTTCTAAGGTTGAAGGGAAATAAGAGATAAGATTAAGTTAGAATGCAAAGAATATTTGTTGGGATTTTTCATGCTGTACAGAGATTATTTAATTAGTTCTCTGACTTAATTAGGGAGTTAGGTTAGTACCATGGTGCATGTGCAAAGCAAGACAAGTCAGTGCACTCATTTCCTTTGCTCTAAAAAGATGCCTTTGATTTCTCCTCAGGGGAAGGGATGAGTGTTGGTCATTAGAAAGGCCTGGAAGGGAGCTCCACACCCAGGAAGGGGGACGCTTTCTTGTTTTAGAACACTGAGCCCTTCCTAGTGGACCATGGAGACCTGCTGTGGAAACACATGCTGAATAGGATGAATCTCTCTGTTGAGAGGCCTACAGAGAGGACAGTGCCCAGAGGAGAGAGGTGCCCAGAGAGGAAAAGGAGATCCGGACCTAAGCAAGGGCACGATGGAACCCACTCTATCTAGTGGTCTGGAAAACACTGCTAGAATGGGAATGAGGTGGACAGGTAGGGCCCAGGATGCCTCTCAAGCTTGAACACCTCACCAGGGCGGTTTCTTTAGGGTCGCCAAAGAGCATTCAAGGAGTCTCAGGATACCACAGGTGTAGTCTTTGAAGGGCCCAGGCACACATAAACTAAACCAAAAACATTTCCTGCTTAGGAGATTGCTGGGCACATATAGTTTTAGTAGAAGAGCTTAAGTGCACATTTTTGGGGGGCAGAATGGGAAGCTCAGATGATCACGCTCTAGGGATAAAAGGGCATAGACATATTATTAATAGAGTATCATCATACCCATAGTATATTTGGGAACCTGACACTGAGAAAGCCTGGGAGCCAGCCAACTATGGACTGAAGCCTCTACAAAGTGTGAGCTGAAATACACCTTTCCTCCTATAACTTTAGGTGTTGGGTATTTTGGCTCAACAACGAGAAAAATAGCTAAGACAATTAATAAGGAAGATTAATTCTAGAGATGTGGGGTTGGTTCAATATACACAAATCAATAAATGTAATATGCCACATAAACAGAAGTAAGGACAAAAATCATATGATCATCTCAATAGATGCAGGAAAAGCATTTGTCAAAATCCAATAGTCATTCATGAAACCTTGAAGAAAAAAGGTATAGAAGGTCTTTATCTCAACCTGATAAAAACCATCTATGACAAATCAATGAGTAATATTAGTATCTGAAAACTTTCTTTCTAAAATCAGGAACAAGACAAAGGATGTCCATTATAAGCACTCCTGTTAAATATTGTTCTCAAAACATTAGCCAGAGCAATTAAAGAAGAGAAAGAAATAAAAGGTATATGGATAGGAAAGGAAGAAGTTATCATTACTGCAGATGACATGGTCCTCTACATAGAAGAACCCAGAAACTTCAAAAAGCACTTCTAGAATTAAAAACCAAATTCAGTAGCATAGCAGGACACAAACGCAACACTCAAAAATCAATAGCATTCTTGTATACCAATAACAAACTCACTCAGAGGGAAATCAGGGAAGTAATATCTTTCACAATAGCATCAAAAAACCTGAAATATTTGGAAATTAACCTAACCAAGGAAGTGAAAGACAATGACTATTAAAGTATTCTGAAAAAGGAGATTGAAAAGGACATCAGCAAGTAGATATACTCTGTTCCTGTATTTACAGAATATAGTCAAATTTCCAAAGCTGTTATACAGATTTTACACAACTTCAATCAAAATAACAATAGCATTCCTCAGAGCTAGAGAAAACAATCCTAAAATTCATATGGAACCAGAGGAGTGCTAGAATACCAAAAGCAACTCTAGGCAGTAAGGGCAAGGCAGGAGGTATCGAAATTCCCAACTTCAAGTTATGCTCCAAAGCTACAGCGATAAAAGCACCATGGCATTGGCAAACAACACCAGACTTGTGGATCAATGGAGCAAGAATACAGGATGCGGAAAGAACTCCAGGCACACTCAGCTACCTTATGTTTGAAAGAGGAGCCAAATACTTTCACTGGAGGAAAGACAGCCTGTTTAACAAATGGTGCTGGAAAAACTGCTTATCCACATGCTGAAGACGGAACCTAACCCATGTCTCTCACTATGCACTAAACTAAGATCAAAATGCATCAAAGGCCTAAAGATTAAAGTAGAAGCACTTAATCTGCTAGAAAACAAGCTAGGTAAAACTCTTGAATACATAGGTATAGGCAAAGCCTTTCTGACCAGAACCCTAGTTGCTCAAAAAATAATACCAAGATTCAACACATTCTTGCCAGCCATTCCTTAAAGGAGTAATATCTAGAATATATACAAAAGTCAAAAAAGTTGGACCCTCAACATATTTTATTTTTTCTATTTTAAAGACAAAAGAACAAAAACATATTAACAGACACAGATGTTTACAAAATAACATAAAAACAATACAAGCAATACAGAATTTCAGACAAGGTGATAGGAAATTAACAATGGTGGTTGTATTACATATTGATATCTTTGAATTGGTTACTCAGATAAATATAGGCATGTAAGACTGATCAAACAATTAAACATTAATTGTTCCTTTCAATAAAGTAATAGAAATCAGTAGTGCCACTATCTTAGCTGTCCTGTGTATATATATAGACACATTTTCTCTTCTTTCTTTTCCATCATCCCATTTGTTCTTTCCTTTTGAGCAGTTTCTTTCTCTCTCAGAATATCTATTGTACATTTTAGCTTTTATTCACTCTTAAAGACCCCCAAAATTTAAAGAACCACTTGAAAATGGGCATCTGAAATGAACAGACCAATGGCCAAGAAATATGGAAAAAAATAAATCATTCAATATCGCTGGCCATTTGAGAAATGCAGGTTAAAAGAACACTGAATGGCTGTCATCAAGAAATCAGCCAATAAGAAATGCTGGAGAGGCTGGAGAGAGGGGAGGTCTCTTCTTCATTGCTGGTGAGTGTGTCCACTAGTACAACCACTATAGAAATTGGTATGGAGATCTCTCAAAAATAACTAGAAATTCCATTTGACCCGCTATTCCCCTTTTAGGAATCTTTCCAAGAGTTAATTATATACCACACCATGTATGCATAACCATGTTTGTAACACAGTTCACAGTAGCTAAATCTGAGAAGCAGCCTATGTTTCTAACAGCTGGATAAAGACAATGTGATATATTCAGACAATGGAGTGCCACTCTGCCATAAACTTGAGTCATTTGTAGGACAATGGGTGTGAAGTGAGACCATGATGTTAAGTGAAGTAAATCAGACATATGAGCTTAAATATCACATGTTTTCTATGACATGCAATATACGGATACAGTGAAAATAAAAGAACATAGGAAAAAAGGAGAAGTTATTGTAACCCAGCATGGACGATGTATTTAGAAGTGCACCTCGATTTAGTGTTTTATGTTTCTTGGCCTGTTCGTCTGGCTATTAGTCTGTCTGTATGATAATCAACTTTATAAGGAGTTACAAGTTAAAGGAATCTGATGGTGGCAAAACGTTTAGAAACTGAAGGGTGGTGGGTAAGGGGGGAAAAGAATTGAGATGTGCTATGCACACGTACAATGCCCCACAGTGAATGTAATCATGTATTGCCAATATTTATCAATAAAAATAAAAATAATTTTTAAAAAATACTGAGTGATTGTCCCTAATTCTGTCGGAAACCTCTACACCTGTGAGCTAAATAAACATTTCTTCCTTTAACTTTGGATGTGAGGGATTTGTCTTAGCAGTAAGAAAAGTAATTCAGACAGCACTAGCATGTGCCCTGGTAATAGCAAGTTGGACTTCAATTTTTATAGTAGTGTGATTTTTAAAATGTTTTTCTTTAAAATATATAGCTCCAGTATTTATTTTGCTAAGTAAAATGTCTTTCTGTAGTTCTCTAAAACTGACATTTTGAGCATTTATAGGCAGCAGTGTTAACTGCTTGTTCTGTTTATTGAGCTTTTCTTGTTTAGTTTCACTGAGAAATCATGGTGTCCATAAAAAAGCCTGTTGCCTAAAGCCCCTAGATTTCACTACTTCTTGAAGTGTTTCCAAGAATGTTTTGGTGAAATTCTTCCATTCTCATGGTGTGATAATGGGACATATTCACACCAGTGTTTAGGGGCAGATGGCAGACACAAAAGGAAATCACACTAGGCTATTGAATATTTCATTAACTTAACATTAACAGTGCAGTGAAGATGTGTCACAAGGCGGAAAGAGGAGACGCCCCACGTCTGAGGTTATGCTAATTTTAATCTTGGGAGAGGACAGAGGGCCTAGCGATGGGGAAGGAGAAGGTCTACATTTAAGGTCTTGTACTGCAGTCTACAGACTAACCAGGTGATCTTGAGCACATTGCGTGTTGCCTGTGAGTCTGTTTCTTTTCTAGTAAAACAAAGTGAAAACATCACCTTCCAGCTACTAGATCATATGCAGAAACTGCTCTGTTGTCTTGGGAAGTGTCCCAACACAAATGGTAGTGGTGATTGTCACAGATGGTAGAGTATTCCATCTTTACATTCCTAATATAGCATGTCACTTTAAAAATTTGTTTTCTTTACATTTTTAAATTTCATGACCTAGGAGTGTTAAGAGGATGATATGTTGAGATGTACAACTTTATGAACACCCAGTGAGGTATAACCGAAGAATTTTTCCCTTCTAATTAGTGTAGTTATCAATCTCTGAGGGTCATTAGTAATCTTTTCTGGGCCCCTCAGTTTTACTTTGCTTTTCCTGGGAAGGTCTAAATCCATGAACAAGGGCCAAGAATTTCAAATATATTCCTGGCTTTGGCCCTGATCTTCCACAGCCTTGGGAAAGCTTACTGCTGTTCATTGATGTTCTGATTACTGGAGAGTCAGGGAGCATGCTTAGTTTATCTCATGTGGAAAATTCCATAACTATAAACATTAAAAATGGCTTAATTGATACTTAAAATATAAGAGGATTTATTATGATTCTTAGATATGAAATGCCAGATTTTGAAATGATGCTATAGTAGCATTTGGGGATATGGAGAAGTGGAAAAAGTTTTTAACAATTAAAAGCAATTCTCTGTCTGTCTGTCTATCTATCTATCTATGCTGAGGCATGTATAAATTAGCACTCCCCAAGGTGATTGTAAACTGCACGAACTGCAAACATGTAACAATAAAAAGAGCTATTCTCTTTGTAAAGAAAAAAAGTGAAGCCTGATACTTTTTAAAATTTGGCATCATCCTGATAGATGGCCACTGCATCTTTCCCTATGCTTCTGAATAAATTCACACTAATTGCATAATTTCTTTGAATGTATCAATTATATTGAAAAACTTGTACATAAAATAATTTTAAGTTTAGAAGACTTCCGGGAAGATGGCGACCAGGTGAGCAGCAGAGGGAAACTCTCCCAGAGACCGATCCTTTGCACGCGGGTGCCCGGTCTGCAGATGCAAAATTCCAACTGATCGTGTTGCTCTCTGCGGCCAGAGCATTAAAGGGTCAGCTGGATAAGCCACGGCGAGAAGTGGGCGGATCCTGAGAGCTGGGCGCCCGAGGGATCGGCGCTGCGCTTGGGCCGCAGCTCGGCTGAATCCGTGTACAACCGAGAGAGCGATTGCGGCGGGACAGACCCTCCCAGCTCCTGAACCCGATCGGCTCGGAGGCGGCGGTAGCCAGGATCTGTTGGAGGCGGCGGAGCAGAGTAAACTCAGAGAATGTGCTCCTGGGGCAGACTGCGCCAATCTGGACAGCAGTCCGGGATCCCGCTCAGAGCCCCGCCCCCACAGCCAGCGCTGCAGGAACTGCGGTGGGTCACTCCTGCGAGAAAGCCGAGGAGGCGGAAAGCACCAGGGAGCGCCAGGATCTCCTGCCAGCACGGATCTCGGAATGGGAGAGCCGAGTGAACACCACAACAGGATTTCTGAGTCGGGAAGAAGCTCAACCCAGGAAGATACATCTGAGCGGCATTCCTGTCTGCACGATCCCAGGGTGAGTTGATTGGGCGCCCTGACCGGATTTTACTGAGTCGGGAAGAAGCTACGCCCAGTGAGGGACATCCGAGCAGCTTTACTGACTGCAGGATCCCCGGGTTGGAAGAGCTGGCTGGGCGCCCCGACGGGATTTGTAAGGGGAGGAGGAGCTCCACCCAGGGAGGAACACCTGAGTGGCCCCCTGCCTGCAAAGTCCCTGGGGCGGTGAGCTGTTTATGAGCCCCAGCCAGGAGTCGGGGTAGGGAGTAGAAGCAGAAATCTCAGCAGACAGCTTAAGGGGCATTCTCCCAAAGAGAAGGAATCATTGGAGCAGCCTCTGCAGCAGACCTTTGCCTGCTGAAATGCCTGGGGAATTTATAGCTCCACATTTTGAATCTGATACCCAAAAATGGGAAAACAGAGGAACAAAACGCAGTCTCAAAACTCAACCCCACCCAGAACAAGTTTTGAATGTGAGGATACAGGGGAACCAGGAAGCCACATACCTGCAAGTTATGAAATGATTGCATCCGAAACGAAACAACTCCAACAGGCCATAAAAGAGCTTAAAGCAGAAATAAGCCACATACCTGCAATGATCTCTCAGACAAAAAATGAGCTGAAAACAATGATGGAAGAAATGTTCCATACACATAGTGAAGAAATAGACAAAAGACTAGAAGAAAATAGGAAACAAATGGAAACGTTACAAGAGCAATTTAGGAATGAATTACCAAGAATGAAACAGGTCCAAAGAGAATGCCAGGATTTGAAAAC
>PVLD010021486.1:0-31332 GCA_004027595.1 Dinomys branickii
TTTGGATTTTTGGTTTTTTTGGTTTTTTTTTTTTTTCTGTTGTTGAGAGGATCAACTGTCTGACTAAATTTGCATGTCTGTATATGGGTCCATACATCTACAATTCGAAGATATCAAGGGATAAAGCAACAACTACTGTTGAGACCATATCACCTTGTCTATAGATTAGTTGTGATTGTACTATTTTCTATGATAATGGGTGTCTGTTTGTCAATATGTTTTTGTACTTTTATGTTTCTAAAATAAAAAAAAAAAGATAGACCAAAAGGAAAGCAAAAGTGAAATAAAAATATGCAGAAATCGATGAGCACATTTCCATTTGCTACAGCTTGGATGTTATGACATTATTCGTCCCCCCACCAAAGGTTCATGGATTGGAGACTTAGTTCAGTGTAATGGTGGGAAATAGTGGACCCATAACAGGTGTAGGTCAGTGGGGTCCTTAGGTCATCGTGAGAGCCCTCAGATGGGAGCTCAGTCTCACTAGCTTCTTGTTTTTCTAGATATGATCTCCTCCTCTTACGTATTCTCTGTTTTTATGACACTATGTGCTATGAGGTCTTTGTGAGAGCTTGGGTAATGTAGGAGCCTTGCCCTTGATTCTCCAGAAATGTGAGCTAAATAAACTTTATAAAGCTGCCTTGCTGCTAGTATTTTCCTATAACATATGATAGTATACATGGACAGTATAGACACTACTGATGCAATTTTTCTTTAATCTCCCAGTCTTAGGAACTATTTCTGGGAGGCAGATTTTCCCCTACAGCAGTTATTCACTGCTATGTAATGATTTACCCCCAAAGCTCAGTGGTTCAAAACAACAAGCATTTACTATCTTAGTTTTCAAAGTCACAGTTTAGAATAACTTTAGCTGGGATGTTCTGGCTCTGGAGTCTCTCATGAGTTTGTAAACAAGATATTGTCAGGGGCTGTGGTCAGCTGGATGGCTCTCCTGGAGCTAGAATGTCCATGTCTATGCTCATGTGCTTCTGGGTAGGAACCTTAGCTCTTCATTGGCTTTGCCACCGCCGGGGACTCCTTTATCTCCTTACCACCTGGGTTTCTCCCCAGGGTCACCTGAGGATCATCAGGACATGGAAGTCAGTTCCCTCAGGGTGAATAAACATGGAGTTGAATGAATGAGAGAGAAATAATAAACAAAACTATATAATGCCTTTTAACAATCCATGCTCAAGGGGAAGGCAATGAGGTTCCACATTACAAAAGGAGGAATAATCAAAAAAATTCAGGCATCACAACACCTTGCACTCATATTTCTCTGACCCCCCTCACACATGTCCTGTGCCCTAATGAATAGTGGACTTATAGGACCAGCATTAAGCACAATTATTTATCACTATATTTATTTTAATATGTGCTGAGTTTGGTACCATTCTATACATATAAATAAATGAAGCCTAAAAAGGACCTGCTCTTCTAAAAAGTAGTAGAAGAATCCTGGTGGTGAATAAATACATAATACGGTTGTAATAAGTGCTATACAATAAAGGAAATATACAACAGGCTAAGACATTCAAAAGTTATGAAAGTTCCAACAGTTGTAAGTACTACATATCAGCATGTCATACATTACATAGGTACAGTTCTTGCCCTTGAGAATGCAAGTGACCTCAATGTGCAAATGCCATGGTCTTTGTCCTTCCTTTTCCCTTCCTTTTATGCAGTAAGACTTGCCATTGTGTTCTTTCTTCCAGCATTGCCAGGATTCCACTTCACAGGCCAAGACTTTAAAAAAATATTTAAAACAGAAATTCTCTCCCAGCTCCTTAAACAGCCATTTCTTCTTTCCTTTGTTTCTGGCTCTCCTCCACAGAGACTTGGCAAGCAGCGCCTCTCCTTCTGGAAAGCCACAGGCTGTTCTGAAGTGAGTGTCTGCTGTCCTGTCTGCTCTCCACCTGAGACACATCAATAACCAAACCCTCCCTGCCACCAGGAACAGGGAAGCCATTATTTCTGCTGCTGCTTGCCACCTTGCCTCTCATTGTCCCCACTGTCTGTTTACCTTTCTTGGCCCATCATCACTGGGTCCTAAAAGTTCCTACCAAGCACCCAGTTGGGACTCTCAGTAAACCACAAAAACAGCAGACAAATCTCCCTAGACATCAAATAATACCAAAGATCTTTACATCATCCACCTAGAGGCACTATGTATGTTATTACCTACTTCAAGTATTTGCCACCATTTGCACAGCTAACAACTCGTGTGCAGTAAGCCATGAGCTCAGGAAAGATTCACGTTGGGAGACTAATTACTTGTAATTGCAGATATTAGATAGTGAGCTACAATTTATATTTTATTTCAGAAAAGAGGTGAATTTTCTAATAGAGCCAAACTTCTTTTCTATGTTTAATCTATTTAGTTGTGTCTTTTTTCCCATTCCATCTGTGACCTAGATATTTATTTTTCTATCTAAGAGTGCCCAAGTGGTGGGGTGTTGATGTAGTATATTTAGAAAATCAACTAGGTCTCTCTTATCTGCCATATTACTCCAGGTGGAAATCCACATTGGCAAATCACATAAGCCTTCCTGGTTGCCTTCTGTTCACAGTCACTATGCCAGTGCAGAACATGAAATTTGGAACTTTCTACCAAAGGCAGACAATATAATTGAATTTGAGTGTTCCAAGATTCCTGAATGGCATCGGGTTGTACTTTACCACTTTATATTTTTACTCTGGCCTGAATCTGCCAAACTAATGTCTATAAGTGCAAAAAGGATTCACCAGAGTTTGTGTATGAGGAAAGTGGGTTACATTTCCTACAGTGTTCACCACTTTTTCTCTCAGGCATTAAGCATGAGGCAATCCTATAACTTGTACTATAATAGTTATAAAGTTTGTTGCATTGCTCAAAATGCAGTATCTAGTAGATGGTAGAAATAAATCCATGAACACATGCCAACACCAGGTACTGCTTAATCACCCACCAACTGGTAATGGAATCACCACATGGATGCTCACACATCTCCACCCATGTGCTATCCTGGCTTTTATAAACCTATGCAAGTGTGCACACACATGCACACACATCTATGTACGTGTACACACACACCAGACAGTAAAGGGTGGTTCAGTCAAGCACTGATCTTCTCAGGATACTAAAACACTGCTGTAATATATTGTAAGTATCTTACCAACTACCTCACATTTCCACATATAGTTCCTTGTATAATTGATGAAAAATGGAAATTAGCCTCATTTCTGCCAAAATCATTAAATGAAACACTTTTGAAATAAAATAGACTCCAGCACATTGACAGAGTTATACAACCACACCACAACCACAAACTCAGGTCATTTTCACCATCCCAAATCAAAACATTCTCTCACTAGTCATCATTTTGGGTTTTTTTTGTTGTTTTGTTTTGTTTTGTTTTGTTTTGTTTTGCGGTACTAGGGATCAAACTCAGGACCTTGTGCTTGCCAGGCAAGCACTTATTCCACTGAGCTATATCCCCAGCCCTACTAGTCATCATCTTGAAAGAAAGAGAGAGAGAGAAAGAAAGAAAGAAAGAAAGAAAGAAAGAAAGAAAGAAAGAAAGAAAGAAAGAAAGAAAACACTGAAAATCTCTTGCTAATACTTTACCATTATCTGATGCATTATTGTTGTCTCCCTACTTTATTAAATATCTATGCCTGGATACGGAAAAAATAAACAGAAGAATCCTTCGTCAACACCAATTACCCTCAAAGGAGTATTTTTGCCACATTCGTGCGGAAGACTCATGGTGCAACCACAGCACATGGGCAGCTCTGAGCCTCCAGCGCCGGTCCCCTCAGACCAATGCTCTCCATCAGATAGAACCGGGGAGAAATACTGACATGGTACAGATTCCTAAAAGCACCTCACTTACTTTATTTACTAAATTCTAAATACTTTCAAATGACTCCTAACACATTGTCTAGTTTGAAACATTACTACCACCACCCTAAGCCTGGAAGATGAGAAAGAACTGTGAAAAAATATTTTTAAAAAACACTTCCCAACACTAAATTTAGAATAATAAAATTATTTTTTAAAGATTTCCAGTGATGGTCATATTTTGAAAATTATCACCGTGCGTTTTCTTCTGCCTTTGAGTATGGCACCTTCATTTTAATTGGCAGCTGACTGGGATAAATGCAGAGAGGGAATGAAATACAGTGCTGCTTCTGATTGGCAAAATAAAATGATGCAGCAAGAAATAACCTCCCATGTCAGGCTACCTCTTTGAGACTACATGAGCTCTAAAGCAACAGTTGTTTTGTTTTGTTGTTTTGTTTCTACTGTGGCATCCCCTATGAATAGAGCCTGGTACATCTACACGTGGAGCAAATAATCAATGAATGAGTGAATGAATGAGAGAGACCCTTATAAATTCTTTTTATTTCCTCCTTTAACATATCAGCAACCAGGCCTGATTTTCCAACTCAGCCTAGAGGTGTCACACTTACAGAATTCTCCCACGGGGTAGAAACCACAGCTTTCTGTAATAATGAAGGCATGTAGCTTGCTGTTCTACCAAAGAGGGAGAGTGTACAGGCGGAAGGATGGGAGAAGGGCGCCGCCCGTCACCTCCCGGGGGAGCCACACAACAGGAGGTGAGCGCCCTGGGGTCTGTGCCTGAGAAAAGTAAGGCGAACCCTGAAAGCAGAAGAAAAATCATACACTGCTTTCTGTTCAGGATTCCTGAAAAACATTGTCCCTTGTGAGGCTGTCAAGCCACCCCGGGGAGCTGCCACATCAGTGTGTCGGGCAGTTTGGTCAGATAAAGACAGGTGCTGAGCTTTCGCATTTCTGAGCAGCGCCGCGTGTTCTCCTGTGGCACAGGTGAGACGACAGAAGCAGCTGAAGGACCAGCCAAGGAGAGCGGCAGAAGGAGGCACTTCGGTGGGGGACGAGGGGGCGCGGCCACCTTGGACACCACGGCCAAGGTCAGTCCCAGCTGAATGAAAGCCTCAGGTACCGTCAGGGGCCTGAGGCTGCCAGTGGGAGGGCAGATCGTCCCAGGATATTAGCTGTCTATTGCTGCACAATATTTTTGGCACCTTAAAACACGATGCAATTTTTTCTCTGGTAGTTTCTGTGATGAGGACTCCAGGCACAAATTAGCAGGGTCCTCTGCCCCAGCACTCAGGGCGGCAGTCAAGGAGCTGGCAGGGCGCATTCTCATTTGGAGGCTTGAAGAGACAGCTTTCAAGCGCATTCCAGTGGCTGGCTGGCAGAATTCATTTCATTGCAGCCGCAGGGATGTGGGCCCTAAATTTCTGCCTGTTGTTGGCTGGAGGTTGCTCTCTGGTTCTAGAGACCCCTGAGGTTTCTTGCCACTTAGGGATCCTCAGCGTGGCTGCTTACTCCTTCTGATCCCCAGGGGACTCTCTCCTGCTGGGAGCCTCATCCTGGACGATCTGCCTTTGATTACTCAAAAGCAGCAGACTTGGGGCTTGATTATATCTTCAAAATCATTTTACCTCTGAAGAATGTAACTTAATCACAAGCAAGATGTCTCATCAACTTTGTCACATTCTGGTTTTTCTGGGGGGGACGGGGGAGGGGGTACTGGGAATTGAAGATTGAACCCAGGGCCTTGCAATTGAACTACAGTTCCATCCCTTTTATTGTTTAGTTTTGAGATAGTATCATTAAGTCACTAAATGGCCTGGGATGGACCCAAACTTGCAATCCTCTGCTTCAGCGTTCCAGAATACTGGGATTAAAGGCATGCACCGCCATGTCTGGTGCCCATTCTGTTGATTAGAAACAAGGCACAGGTATTACTCAACTCAGTAGGAGGGTGTCTTGGTTACTTTTCTCTCGTTGCTGAGACAAAATACCCAACGCTCAAAATGAAGGAAGAAAAGGTTTATTTAGCTTATAGTTTGTGGAGGTTTCAGTCCATACTTGGCTGGTTCTGAGGCAGAGTGGCACATGGCAGAGGGCGAATGTTCATGGCAGAAGAGCACAGCAAAAACAACCAGCAAAAAACGGAGGAATGACTGCCAGCAGCCTCTTCTCTTCCCTTACATTGTAAACAGCCTACCCCAGCCAGGGAGTGTGTAGCTCTCACACAATGTCCAGGCCCTCCTCTTCCACAGGCTCAGGATGTATACAAAGTAAGCACCCTGGCTTCCTGCCGAGTCACTCAGCCAAACCTCTGTACTTCCCAAGTTGACACAATGTATCAATCATAACAGAGGGGATACACAAAGGTGAGCACCAAAATTATCCCCCATCCCCACTGTCCTCATTCTCCACAGTGGACTCCAACCAGCAGACGTGGGAAGACAGCAGACAAGAGATGACGGGAATTATCACCTCAGAGGCCACAGAAGCAACAAGAACCCCCACCACATGGCCGTGTTTCCTGTGCCCCTTCCCATGTAGCCAGGTATGATTTCAAAAGTATACAAAAAGGAGTAAACAGACTGAAAATCTAAGAGGCTGGCCATTTTTATCTCTAGAAATTGAGCACTCCCTAAACTGTTTAAAACACGAGTGTAGAGAGAGTTTAAAAGCATCAAATAAGCCAAGCATGAGAGCACATAACTGTAATCTCAGCAGACTGGTAGGCTGAGGGAGGAGGACTTCAAGTGAAAGCCTAAGCCAGGCAGTTTAATGACTTAGTGAGACCCAGTCTCAGAATAAAAATATACACAGACTCTGAGTTCAATCCTCAGTACCACAAAAAAGAAAAAACAGACTTGAAATAAACCATTAATCTTTTTAAATTGTTAAGAAAAAGCTTGGAAGATCACAAAAGGGGCTAAATTTAATACAAAGTGAGGAGCCTGCGTTTTTGTCCACATATCTCCAACATGGGCATTTGGAACACCTGCATATATTTTATATAAAGATTCTGTGACTAAATATTTATAAGGTATCTCTGTCCATAAAGAATATGATCCATGTTATGTTCTGATGGAGGGATAATGAGACCATTTTTAAATAAGTATAAAACATATTATGTTCAGTACAAGTAATAATCCTCTGATTTTTAACATAAATAATGAGGCATATAACTTTTGCTAAGAGACATTCAGGTTTTCCCCATAGCCTAATAAATGTAGGCTGAATAAAATAAATAATATTCAGTTAAATAGTTGTCAAAATGTAAGCCCATTCAGGGCATCCATGTGTCTCAGTCTAGTCTTGGGCATACTACATGTGAACGCAGCTTACACTGCAAGTCCTGTCCACTGTCTCCTAGGGCTTAAAATACAAGTGATCAAAAATATGATGAATGTTTACAGTTTTAAGTGTATTTCAGTAAAAGGCATATCATGAATCCCCCTCAAAACACATTTTTCCCATTGACCTTGCCACTTTCGGAAGCACTTCTGGAGTCTTCTCTTGTGAACATCAAGGTGTGATCAGAATTAGGATGAATGCAGTTGCCAAGGGCCACCCAACAGAAAAGCAGGCTTGTAAAACAGTGCTCTGTGGCCTCATGCACCATATTCACTGGATCTGGCACCCCTCAGATTCTGCCTCTTCCCTCAAGTCAAAATGACCTCAAAAGGTAAATGTTGTTATCTGATTCAGGACATCAAGGCAACCTCAACAGCCTGAAGACACTGTATTTCTTTTTTTTTAATTTAAGCATTCACAGTCTGATTTGATTACCCCATGTATATTGTACTGTGCTGACTACTGTTTTAGCTAGTTATTATATGCTACACATTGTGCTCAGTGCTTTTTAGGAAACGATTGTCACATTATGAGGATTATGTGCCCACTTTGCAGATGAGAGAACTGAAGCACCAGAGGCGAAGTGATGTGCTCAGCATTACACAGTGAGTGAATAGTTCTACAGAACTCAAGCTCAGAGCACAGGGTTGCAGTTGTCATGCTTGGAATTCCTACACTGTGCCTGTCAGACTGTTCTTCAGCATCCTGTTAACCCATAGTGGAGCAGAACAGCACACTGTCATTGTGCGTATAACTTTAAAAATGCTACTTTAGGAAAATCAATTCCAAGTTCCACCTGGACAGAAATCCTCCTCCCTGTAGACAGCCCTGCAGGAAATCAGGGCAGAGCCTGTCCCAGCCCGGCATTGCTCCTACCTCCAGGAAAGAAGGAAGCACCTCTAGCTCCAAGGCTTCTGGCCACTGTTCCCACAGGAGGAGACAGGACCCATGATGCACACTTTCCAGGTGCAGAGCAGGTGATCCTGGGGAGGGAGATCTGTCATGTTCTGCCACATTAAAGCCCCAGACCTCTCCTGCATCTGAGACAGTCCCTGTCACTCTTTTCTTTTCTTTCTCAGGTTTCAGAGACTGATCGGTCTCCTGCCTTTCTAGTGCTACTGTTTGGTGCTTCCAATCAAGGGCTTTCTCTTCTCTAACCTTCTGCAAAACAGAAGCTTGTCTCCAGTCTCCTGGATTTTAACCTTCTTATCAGAGAGAAAGCAAATCAGAAGTTCCCCATTCACCCCACCCTTCCTATAAAATGTGGAAGCTCACATTTGCATGTAATTTTCAGTGACCAGTCTGAGAGATTCAGGCGAAAGGAAGGTGACTATAACCAGTTGCTATGACAACAGCAAGATATAAAATGGCATAGCAATTCTTAGGACAAGCTTTTAAAATTACATATATTTGAGTTATTACAAAAAACCATTGAAAAGCCACATACACAAAAATGACTGGCCAATTGAAGGAAGGAAGCACAGCATGCAAATACACCACCTTGAATTAGTCAGGCAATTAAAGGCATGTTCGCAAGTTTAATCCTCAGAAAGACAGAGGATTATCACAACTCCGGTGTCTCTGTAAAGTTACCTGTCAGTCAGACTGATCTGGCTGAATTACTGTTAAGTGTTTCCACGTCTACCGCAATGCTAACAATTAATCACAATTACATTTTGTGGCCAAGGGCACAGAACAGAACTCTGCCTCCTTCACCATTTGACACTGTTGACCATTCCCTCTTTTTTGGTTTCTTAATACTTTGCTCATGTGCAATCTGCCTTCCTCAAAGATCAACCCTCTCTTTTTCCTTCTGGCTTCTCCAGGGTGTTGTGGGTGGTACTCACCCTCCTATATCTGAGTGTCCTCAATTCTTTGCTACATCTACACCTCCACACCCAAACCTTCTCCAGGCATGCAGACCCCACATTCCAACTGCGTGAGGAAGTCTCCACTGACATAGCCAGTAGCATCTCAAAATCACTGCTCCTATATTCAAGCTGGAAGACAATTCCTCCTCTTCCTGGACTCTCTGATGAGGTTCATGGAACCAACATCCTCCAGAAATTCAGGCTAAAGATCAAATGAGTCATTGTCTCTCTTTTCTGCCTCACATCTACGCACTAAGGACTATTAATTATACTTCTGTATAGACTAAGAGTCCATCTGCATCTGCTCCTGTCCGATCACTGTGGGCCCCACCCAGTCTAGAACTGTCCATTACCTCTTGTGTAAAGCTCAGCAAGGACCATCTGCTGTTCTTCCTACTTTCAGGCTTTCTCTGTTCCGCTATTATCCATTCAATCCTGCTCATAAGAATCACCTCGGTGCTCTTGGTTTTAAGAGAGGTATTTAGGGCTTGCCTCCAACTAACTGAATCAGAACTTATAGTAGAGGGGCTATACTTAGAAAAATATAATACTTATATTTTTAAGTATGCCCAGAAAATTCCTGTTATCAGACCAATAGAGACCACTCAGCACTGCCAGAATAACCTAATTGATAACATTAGACCAAAATGTTCCCTGGCTCCCATTGTTGGTAAAATCAAGGGCAAATTCCTGGCTTGACATTTTAGGTGGTCTGCAGTCTAGTCTGCACACACAGCCTTCCATTAGCACTTCTCCAGTATTACTTCTCACATACCTATACTCCAGATACACTACCTGTCATTTCCAAGCTCTTCCTGAATTTTCCTGCACTAATGCTTTTTGTACCCCTTCGTGTGGGTACTATGTAGAGTGTAGACTTACGCTTGTGTCTCTCTGTGTTTAAACCCCACTCAACCTTCAGCGTTCCCCTTAGCTTTACTCAGTGACCTTTCTGCAACACCATGGCAGCAGGTAGGTACCTCTCTTGTCGTGCTTGCCATCCTGCCATTATTCGTGCACATACCTTTCTCCTCTGTGACATGAAAGCTTCCTGAAGAAGACGACTCTGCTATTACTCATCTCTGCGCTCTCGGAGAGCTTACAGCAAGGGGCACACAGTTGGTGCACAAAAATGTCCAGATGAGAAAGTAAGTGGGATAGTGACAATAATTAGAATTGACAGGAGCGCAACTGGGTCTGCCCTGTATTCCCTTTATTTATGTTGCATTTTTTTGCCACCCTGGCAGGACTCACATGATGCACATCATCACCCCTGCGTGGATGCCCTTCTTTTTTTTCTTTCCTTTTACCAGTCAAGTCCTGCCCATCTTTAAGACAGTGTCTCTGAAAATGTGGGGCTACCAGCCACTTGAATCAGGAGAACCTGAGTTGTTTATCAAAATACAGATTCCTAGGTTGTTCCCTGGCCTGAATTACAATCTCTAGCAAGTGGAGCCCAAGAACCTTCATTTTTACCAGCTCTCTCAAGTAATTCATTTCTATCAAGATATACAAAATATGTTTTCAAATTCCCACTCCTTGACATCTAGCAACGTGAGCCCTTACAATGGGCTTGATGCTGCTGCTTTGTGACCTTGTTTGCTTTTGTCTTATTTTTTATTTGTATTTGTAAAGCTACCAAATCATTATGATCAGTGTGAGTTGTGAATACCAAGCAGCATTCTAGAGATAATGTCCAAACACAGACAGATTATTAGTGAAGATATGCCCTGGAATCAGTCTGCCTCCATTCACACACCTGCTCTAGTGCTCACTAGACAGAGGGTCTGAGTAGTTTCTTAATACCTCTGTTGTAATCAGGGTTTACAAGGGAATAGATTTAATGCAGGACACATAACTTATAGGATTATTTTATAATGTTCACTCAAAGAGTCAAATGAAAAGGAGTATGGGAGATCTGTCAACACACTAGAGACCCAAAGAATCCAGCTGAGGGCCTGGAAACCACAGCAAGGTCTTGCATGGGTCCAGCTGGAGGCTTAGAGCCCATGACAATGTCTCATGCAAGTCTGCATCAAGGATATGCACTGGGAAGGCCCAAAGGCCAGGGATGGAAACTAGAAAGTCTGTGCCAGAAGATGAATGATCCTTGACAGCAGGCTAAGGGATCTACACTGGAACCAGGAAATAATGCCCAAAGTAAGAACCAGAGCTCCCCCAAAAAGTACCACAGCCCCCTCAGCAACAGTGAGGACCCAAGCGCCTCTGATGATAACAGCCCAGTTCATATCAGGAAAGCCAGTGTGACAAGCTTCTCCAGGAGAATCAACAGCTCACCATCTTCCCCTCCAGTTCTGTTTTTATGCTATTGGTAACAATCCTCAAGTGGGCCTTCCACACCCAGCACCACACTGATTCAGTTCACCTGGGCATTCCAAGTTGACCATTAGTTAATCCACCACACCCTCTATACCTTTTTCCCGCTCTATAAAATAGAATCACAATTCTACCTACAACATAGGGCTATTTTGAGATCTACATGAAATAACTCATGGAAAGAAAAACCAGAATATGCTAAGAAATGTTTGTCATTATGACTACTCCTAGATTATCACTATCATAAAATGGCATTATCATTACCCAAAAAGTCCTTTCATTTTAGGTTGGCATATAAGACACAAAGCTAAAATGACTAACCACACATTCTTTAGGTCTTTTTTTTCTGTTTCCCTTGTAGTACAAAACTACTCTTTCAGAAGAAGCATGCATAAAACTATCAGGGGTCCAAATTTAGAAGGATGCAACACTGAATCATTGTACAAACTCTAATAATCAGAATCATATTCCAGGAAACACAGTCTACCATAGGATTCCAAATCTAAATCATGCGGGACAAGTCCTAGCCACCCCACAACCAAGTGAAGAACTAAGATGCTACAGCCGCGTGAAGATTTTGCCAATTTCATAGCAGGCTTTGTCATTGTCCCAGGAGGGAAACAGTTACTTCTCAGTCTGTGATCTCCATACTAAGGCGTTTTGGCCAAACATCTTTTCAAAAGCCTAAACCCTTCCTCCCGCCTGCATCGTTGCTTCCTCTCCCTCTGTCACATTGACTTGTATTCTACTGCAGGAAATTTTCAAGGAAATGTGTTCTCTGAAAGATCACTGACCCCTTCATGATCTTTCATAAAACAGTGGGGGAAGCTATCACTTCCTAATATATTTCTTGGAACTCTTATGGATATATGAAAACTAAGTAAATTCTTTGACAATGTTAGTTAGGAAAAGCTCTGCTGTTTCCTACGATCACTTGTCAAGTTCTTTCATCCAAAATAATGATTTCTGGAAGTTTATTTGTCCAGTTATTATGGCAGGTCAGGGCTTATGCACTGGCAAAAGTTTTCTGAGGACCAAAGTTTGTTGTGTAACACCAAAGGATATTCCTTACAATGCTCCATATTTTGAAAGTTTTTAAATTAAATAAATTAAAAATAAATACAAGGCAAACAAAACTCAAGATTCATTGCCTTGTAATTCATTTTTTTATGTTGCTAATACCATGGTTAACATGTGTCACATAATTTTTTTATTTTAAAGAGGAAAAAACTAATAAAACAACAATAAAGACAAAAATAAAAACAACACAGAAATAATAAAAACAATACATATCCTCAAAACAAAATGATAGGAATTAACAATGATTGCTATACTACATACTGTTACCTTCAGCAAAGTTGCTCAGTCCACCAGATGTAAGAATTCAACATTGATCAAAGTCAAAGACAATAACAAGTAATAAAAAAATTGGAAATGATACAGAGCTTCACCACACAATATGGTAGGAATTCAACAATGGTTCTTATATTGCATATTGTTGTCTTCAGATCAGGTGTTCTGATTACCAGATACAAGCATGCAAAATTGGTAAAGAAAAAAGAAAATTTAAACACTAACTGTTCCTTTCAGTAAACCACAGACATCAGCAATACACCTATCCCAGCTATCCTCATGTATATACATTTAAATTTTGTGTTTCATTTTAAATAGAAAAGAAGAAAACCAAAATAACAAAAACAAATACATAAACAAGACAGCATAAAAAACGATAAAAATGATACAGAATTTCAAAACAAGGTGATAGGATATTAACAATGGTTCTTTCTTGATGATAGCCATTCCAGAATGAGATGGAATCTCAGTGTTGTTTTAATTTGTATTTCTCAAATGACTAATGAGGTTGAACATTTTTTCATGTATTTATTTGCCATTTGTATTTCTTTATCAAAGAAGTGTGTATGCATTTCAGACACCCATTTTGGTACTGGGTTTTTGAATTTTGGGGGCCTGATTTTTTTTAATTCTTTATATGTTCTAGATAGAAGTCCTTTGTCTGAAGGAGAGTTGGCTAAAAATTTTCCCCAATTCATGGGTTTTCTTTTCACTCTGTTGGTGATTTCTTTTGATGTGTAAAAACTTTTCAATAAGATGAGATCCCAGTTGCTCATTCTTTGAAGTATTTTCCATGCAGTTTGGTTTTGGTTCATGAACTCTCTGCCTACCCCTATGTCTTCAAGACTTCCACCTTCAAAACTTGCTTTCTCTTCCAGTAGATCTAGTGTTTCTGTTTTAATATTTAAATCTTTAAGCCATTTTAACTTTATTTTGGTGCATGGTGATAGGCTTGGGTCTAGTGTTAGTCTTTAGCATGAGGAAAGCCAGTTTTTCCAACAGCATTTATTAAAGAGCTTTTCTTCCAGTGAATATATTTGGCCCCTTTGTCAATGATAAGGTGGCTGAGTGTGTCTGTGGCTTCTAGTCTGTTCCACTGATCTTCAACACTTCTCCACTGTTGTTGGGAGTGTAGCCTGGTGCAACCACTGTGGAAATCAGTCTGGAGATTCCTCAGTAAATTAGGATTAGAGGTCCCATTCAACCCAGCTCTTCCCCTCCTCGGTATTTTTCCAGAATAACTGAAAGCATTATAATTCATTTTCAAAGGTTATATTTTGCTTTTCTGCACACTAAAGGACAGAATTTCTGCCAGGGATACAGCTCAGCAGCAGGGCACCTACCTGGCAGGCACAAGGTCCTGAGTTCAATTCCAAGTTCTAAACAAAAGGACAGCATTTCTTTTCAGAAAGCTATTTTTTTAAATATATATATACTCTGAAAATAGCTTTTTTAAATAGATCACACTTCTAGAGCATACAAATCAATGTTTTTAATATATGCAGGGCTCACCACTATGTAATTTTAGAATGTTTGTCACCTCATAAAGAAAGCTGCTATCAAATAGCAGTCACTCCACCCCCTCACATCAAGGTCTGGAAACCACTAATCTAATTTCTGTCTATACACATTTGACTATTCTAGAGGTTTCAAACAACTTAAAATACATGATATGTGTCTTTTGTGCTAGTTTCATTCAGTAAGCAAGTTTTCAGGGTTCACCCATATTCTGCCCTGTATCAGCACTTCATTCTTTTTTGTTATTGAATATTTCACTCTATGGATATAGTTCATTATATTTATCTATTAAACAATTGAACATTTAGATAGCTTCCACTTCTTTGCTGCTCCGCATGATGCTTCTATGAACATACAAGTTTGGTATAGTTATATGCTCTCATTTCTCTTGCATTGTTGGGTCATACAATAACTCTATATTTAACATTTTGAAGAACTACAAAATTTTTCTTTAAATTGGGTTTGTCAGTTTATAGTCTTACTTATAATAAAGTTTCTAATTTCTTCACATCATCACCAACATTTGTTATTTTCTTTTTTAAAAAATAACCATCCTCTGTGATTATTTAAGAGATATCCCTTGCAGCTTTGCTTGCATTATACTTATTGGATATTTGCATATCATGTTTAGAAAAATGCCTGTTGAGATGTTTGCCTGAATTTTAATTGGGTTGATTGTCTTTGAATGTTGAGTTGTAAGAGTACTTTGTATAATCTAGATATAAATCCCTAATCAGGTAAATAATTTACAACTACTTTTTTTCCAAATCTGTAGGTTGTCCTTTTGCTTTCCTGATCATTTCCTCTGAAGCAAAAAAAGGTTTTCTTTTATTCTGATGAAGTCTAATTTTTTCTTTTGTTAATTTCTCATATCTAAGAAATCTTTGCCTGAGTCATGACTATTAGTCCCTTTGATTTCTCCTAAGACATTTATACTGTACTTTTAGCATTTATGTTTAGGCCTATGAATCATTTTTAGTTAATTTTGGCTATGCTATTAGTTAATTGTCCAACATCATTATAGGGCTTATGAAGATCCAGTTGTTACAGCCTCAAGTATTTACCATTCTTCACCCATTAAATTATCTTGGCACAATTGTCAAAAATCAATTCACTAGAAAAGGTTATTCACTGGGCTACCAGTCCTATTCCACTGATATCTTTATACCAGTATCACAGTGTTTTAATTACTGTACATTTGTGGTAAGTTTTTAGGTAAGGGACTATGTCATCCAAATTTGTTCTTCTCTTTTTTGGCTCTTCTGGGTAACTTACACTCCTCTGTGGCTTGTAGTGTCCATGTAATAAAGGTAGCTAGATTTTGCAAAAGATTGCATTGAATATGTAGGTCAATTTGAGAAATATTTCAATCCTAACATTTTGAAGCCTTACAATCAATGAACATGGAATGTCATTCCATTTATGTAGGTCTTTAATTTCTTTTAATGAGATATTATGGTTTTGTATATACTGGCCCCACGCTTCTTTTGTTAAATTGTTACTAAGTATTTCATTCTTTTTGATGCTATAGAGTGGTTTTATCAATTTTATTTTTGAGCTGTTCTTATTGGAGAGTGTATATAGAGTTCATTCATATAAATTCTTATATCCTGCAACCTTGCTAAACAAGGTCTACTCTAAATTTTTGGAATATGTATTCAACAGGAATTTCTAAATAAGAGATCATATCATCCACAGTATCTGTGAATAGAGATAATTACACCTTCTTTGTCAATATGAGTATCTCTGTTTTACTTGTACAGCTGTCTTGACCGGAACTTCCAGCACAGTGTAGAATGAAAGTGGTGAGGGTGCAGGTCCTTGGGATTGTTCCCGATCTTGGGGAGACGTTTTTAATCTCTCCCCACTAACTATGATGTTATCTGTGCATTTTCTATACCTCCTTTATAAGACTGAGAGAGTCTCTTCCTACTTTAGTTTTCTGAGTATTTTTATCATATGAGGGTCTTAGATTTTGTCAAATATGTTTTTCTGTGTCTACTGAAATGATATAGGGAGGTTTACCCCATATTCTATAAATGTCATATATGACACTGATCGATTTTCATATGATGAACAGCCTTAAAATCTGGGATAAATCCCATTTGGTCATGAGATTTATGTGTTGTTAGATTCTGTTTGTTAGCACATTATAGGTGGTTTTCTTACAACTACATTCATGAGTTATATTGACCAGTAGTTTTCTTATTGCCTTAATTTTGGCATCAAGGTAACACTGGCTTGAAGACTGAGTTGGGAAGTAATCTCTCTTCTGCAATTTTTGGAAAGATTTAGGTAGATTGGTATTAATGCTTCTTTAACATTTGTAGACTTCACCAGTGACAGCTTTAAAGCTTACTGAGACATGTTTGATTGCCAGACATATGGTCTACCCTGGAAATGTTCCCTGTGCATCAGAGAAGAATTTGTATTCTGCTGCTTTTAGACAATGAGTTCTGTCTGTTTTTTAGGTCTGATAGGCTTATAGTGTTGTTCAAGTCTTTGAGGGACAAATTGTACCTACTGCTCTTCTGCCTGTCTATGGTTTAGAGTTTTCTGTTTCTTGTGTGTTTCATAGTGTTTTATTGAAAACTGAACTTTATAAGAAATTTAACGTGACGGCTCTGGAAATATCCTCCCACTCCCAGAGGTATTTTGCTCTTTGTTGCTACCACTGTTTAATAGGGGTGACTTTCCTAGACTAATTATATAAACTTTGTTCTTCATAAAGTGCTTGCTTTGTTATCTTAGTGACCAAGCTGATAAATGAACATAAATTTCCTTTAATTTCTTGCATCAATAGTCTCCCACCTTTTACTGAGGGACTATATGTATGTGTGGGTTTCATGTAGGGTTTCAATGCTGGGTAGTTTTTTGCATTTTTTTGTTTTGTTTTGGTTTTTGGTTCTTCGGTTTAGTTTGGTTTGATTTGGTTTGGGTTTTGGTACTAGAAGTCAAATTTAGGACTATGAGCTTGCCAGGCAGGCGCTGTACCACTGAGTTGTATTCCTGGCCCCTGCTTGGCAGTTTTAAAATCTGCCTCAGCCTCACTTCCAAAACCTCAAGGTCATCCAGAGGTTACCTGAAGGTGTTTCCAGGTCTTTCCTCGGTTTTCCATAACTTTATACATGCACAAAGCCTTCTGTAAGCCCAGAAATTAGAGCTTTCCAAAGCATCCTATATGCAATTTCATTATTAGGTTTTTGGCCAGTTTCTTATCTTCCTCAGTTGGGTTTATTGTCCCAAGCAGCTAGGCACTAAGCAATTGCTCCTGGCTGTTTTATTTTTGACAAACATCCTAGGGCCAGAGTTTTTTCCAGAGTGATCTCTAAGTTATGTCAAATGACATAACCCCTGTCAAGTGATCTTTTACAGGGAGCTACCAAACAGGTCAAATGGTGACAATTATCTGGAGATGGAACTTTTTATGGTGTTTTAAATCTGTTCTTCTCCCTTAGTGACTGCTAGGCTCCTGGTTTCTCTAAAATTCAAGTTTGTAAAGCTGCTGGTCATCGAGGCTACTGCAGAGCTTGGGAAAAGGGAATGGAAGTAGGGCAAGTTAAAATAGCACAAACTCACTGTTCTTAAAGAAATTTAGCAATTTCTCTTAGTTAAACGACCCACTGATTGTTAGAAATCTTTGGCTAATTTTCAAAGTTCTAAAACAAACTTGATTTCTCAGTGTTTTGTTGCTTTTATGGAAGAGAATGTTTCGGAAGTCTTAGTACACCATTCCCAAAGTATTTCTGTCTTTTCAATAAGTGATGTTTAAAAGGAATTGTATCTCAAATATATATATATATATATATATATATATATATATACATATATATATATATATGTATATATATAATTCTCAAGACTCAATGATTTTAAAAAATCAAATTTTTATTAATGGAAAGACATCAAGTAGATATTTCATCAAAGAAGATACACGGATAGTAAAAAATGTACAGAAGTTCATGAAAAATGTTTGATATCTTTAGTTATAAGAATACTGCAAAGTTAAGCCACAATAAAATACTATACCACAACATGTATACTAGAATACATTAATTTTTTGCCTTCTTATGATTTTGTTTATTTTTAAGTCAATTTTATTGGTGCACTATATATATATATATATATATATATATATATATATAATGATCGCATTCCGCACGAAGAATTTGTACCTCTACATAATATAGCTAAATCCTTCTTTCTTCCCCGCTCCCCTCTCCTACCTTCAATCCTTCTTCCCTTCCTTATTTACAAAAGCTTTGTTTCCATTTTTTTCTTTCTGTTCTCCCTTTTCTTTTAATTTGAAAAGAAAGGAAGAAAAACTGGCAATACTAGGTCTGGGGAGGAGGCACCGCAGCCAAAACCCTCAGATATTGCTGGTTGCTGTACAAAATAGAATGGTTGAAAGTTCGGTATGCACCAGAAGTGTGACAGTTTTCTACTAAGTTAAACATATCCTTTAATATACAGCCCAGCAATCCTACTCTTACATATTTATCCAAGAGAAATAAAAACATATATCCATGTGTGGCTATACATACTTGCATCTGTCCATAAAGCCTACATGTAATTGCTTATAACTGCTTTGTTCACGATCATCGAAAACTGAGAACAAGCTGGGCATGGTGGCGCACGCCTGTAATCGCATCACTCAGGCGGCTGAGGCACGAGGATTGTTGCAAGTACGAGACCAGCCTGGGCTACAAAGTGAGTACAAGGCCAGCCTGAACTGCACAGTGAGACCCTGTCTCACAAAGACAAAAAGAAAAAAAAAACTGAGAACAACTCAATTTCCATCGTCCAGTGAGCAAATCAGAAAAGAATCCATTACTGACACAAGCATACTATGGATGAACAGCAGGTGCACCTCAGTATGTAAAGGCACCCAGGCTCATAAGGCTTTCATTTACACTGAATTTTTGAAGGAGCAAAACTCTATAAAGAGAAACTAGATTAATAGTTACCAAGGCCTGGGGAGTGAGGAGTCAGCTACAAAGAGGTATTGGGGAACATTTTAGGGAGAAGGAAAGGCTCAATATGCATAGAACTGTACACCAAAAAAGGGCAAATCTTGCTGTATGCAAATTACACTTCAACAACTTTGACTCAAAATAAATAAATAGAAACTCTTGCCCCAGAAATCATTTTTCATGGCTAATTAGTTTAGTCCATGGCTACCCTTAGCCAGTTTCTATTAGTTCTTTAGCAGACTATCCAGAATTAAAATTTATCCTATATCAAGCATCTAAAAATGCCACTCTACCATGAGTTGCATTCACGCAAAATATATAAGAGAATTTGATAGGTAAGAGGAAAATGTTAATTTGACAATATATTTAACTACATGGTATAACGACAGGGAGATTCAATGCAGTGTCATAAGAGAAAGAAATACCTGCCGCTCAGCAGTTAATTGGCAAATTAAGTAATCATGAAGCAATATTATATATTGTGTGGCCATTCAAACAAGTACATAATTGTAGATCAATTTTTTTTTTTTTGCGGTACTGAGGATCGAACTCAGGACCCTGCGCTTTCTAGCTAGGCATGCACTTACTCCACTGAGCTATATCCCCAGGCCTCTAGATCAATATTTATTAACATGAAAAGGTATCTATAGTATTTTGTTGGTGTGAAAGCAAATCAGTAGATAGTCTCCACCTATGATTTTGCTTTAGAAGTACCTGGGAAAAAATATCCCCCAAAATGTAAATGCTGGCTGTCTCTTGATGAGGTCATTATAGATATTTATGTTTTCCCTTAGACTTTTCTCTGACAGGTGCAGGATAAACGCGTGGCTCCCCTCAAGGCCTGTCAACCTGAGTCCTGGGGTAGTATGGGGAACTGACTGCTGTCTTCCTCTGCAACTGGCCACTCAGGAAAGCAGGAAAACCAGCCTGGGAAGCCTACAGAGGCAGAATAATAGAGGACCAGGATGCTTTTCTGAATCTCACACAAGAGGTCTTTTGTACATTTTTTAACATCAAGGTGGATGCAATATATTTGTCTCAGATGAGAGTCCCCAGCTCATTTACAAGCCCCATATACATGGAGAACAGTTCCAGCCTCGTGGAATAAAGCATGGTGTTACCAGAAGCTTTGTTGTAACCAATTACTCAGACTTCTCAGCCACAGTATGTTAATGAGACCCTTTTTGAGTGACCTGGAAGCTTACATCTTCATGTGTCACTGGATAATATTGCTTTGACCTCTTTCTGTAACTTTTAGATAAGTAAAACTTGTTTGATTTACCCAAATGCAATCTGTATCTGGTCATTCAGAGTCCACTACAATTGGCATTTGTTAGTTCAGTCAATTTCCATTTGTAAAAAATGAAAGAGAAGGAAATCTATTTAGTGAATCTGTAATATCATTTGTAACAAATAAATTGAAAAAGACAGTCTGTTGATTATAAGGTCCACACTAAATTAAAATTGACTCTGCTCTTTGAACTATGAATTCTGAATTCTTTCAAAGTTATTCCTCAGGCTTATTATTACTAAACCGTTAAAATGTACTATCTTCTACTGTAGAATTTTTTAAGTTACACAAAAGTTGTTTAATCAAAGTATTTCTACTGTAAAGTGTAATCTCTGGAGAAAACAAGTTTTAAGATAGTATTCTAAAGCCACACAAAAAACAAAGCATGATTTAAAAACTATGTGTGGAGGGCTGCTTAGAAAATAAACAATGAAAAAAACTAATTAAAGGACCATATAAATCAATTGAGAAATGAGTCTTTGTAGTAACCCTGAGTCTGTGTGGTGCAGTGAAAGCTGTCTTTTTAGTGCCTGCTGACACAGTAAGGAGTGAAAGCAAAACAAAAAATACACAAACATCCACATAAACACACACACCAAAACAAACACACAAAGCCAAATCACAGCTGCTAACTTAATTATATTCCCTAGAAGACCAAAGCATGATCAACTGTAATCAGATAAATGCGAACATAGGACATAAAACATGCCAAATTTGTCTCAATCTCAGAGCCAGTACCTTTGACATGCAGGCACAATTACTGTCTCATTTACATAGTATGATTCACATTCTGACTGTACACAAGCCTGAAAAGCAGAGTGGTGACTCTGCAGCTATCTTAATACATGCAGCACTCACAGGGCAACACAGATACTTAATCCACTTAGACTAATACCTAAAAAGAATCTTTGCCTCAAACAATCGACAAGGTAATTCTGAGCTTTTATTTGCCTAGGGTATACCTTCGATTCTCAAAATATGTCTGAGGTTATGTGTTCTACATACTTTGTCTTGTCTTTAAGAATGAAAAATACAATCTTTCTAATCACAGAGAAGAGGCCTGATCTCCCTTGTTGCTTCTTGCTGTCTTCTGCCACCATGCACGGCTGCCCCTCTGCCATGTACCAGCCTACAAACTGTGACCTAAATAGATCTTTCCTCCTTAAAAAGAAAAAGAGGCCTGTGGCTGGCAAGGAGGCATCTTAAGAAGATGAGAAACACTGTATTATGTTTTAGAACTAAAATGTTCCCCCAGAGGTTGGTGTATTGAGAGGCGAGCTTTTAAAAGGTGACTAGGTGACAGAGCACTATACTTCTCAGGGCAGTAATCCATGAGTTCACATCTGAATGTGCTGTTGAAAGGGGGGCCCTGGTGAGAAGCGGCGCATGACCCGGAAGGTTGTATTCCTGTTCCCAGGTTCTCCTTCCTGTCTCTGATTCCTGGCTGCCATGGGGTGAGCAGTTTTCCTCTGCCATGTCCTTCACCACATGGCTTCTGCCTTGAAGCCAATCTCCCATGGACTGGATCTTCTGAAAGCATGAACCAAAATAAAACTCCCCTTTAATTTGTGGGTGTCAGACATTTTTTTCCACATCAACAGGAAAGTTGACTAAGTGTAAGCTGAAGAGGAGTGAAATGTGAATGGCACATACTTGGAAGCTCAGAAGACCAGTAATCCCTCTAGCTTCATTGTAATCAAGACTTTATGACGTCTGTGTAACTTTGGTAGATCTGAGAGTTACACATCTAGGTATCCTAATAGCTTTAACTAGACATGAAGATTAGAAAACAGCCTTGTAATACTAATAGAACAGAAATAATATGGACCAGTGGTCTCCAATTTTTTAATTACTTATCCCCTCTACCAAATATTGGGAGCACTCACCTCCAATATGTAAATAATTATTTATTTGTAGATGTACTATTGTACTTAGCTACTGTTATTTAGCAAAATATGCGCCTTAAATGAGATTAACCACTAACAACTGTGAGTCATGGCTTATTTTTGAAATCTTAATGATTTCAAATTGTTTTGTGATGTGATTGATAAAGGAGTGTCAGTTTTATAATTTTCTTGTAGTTCCTCTACCTTATTAGTTTATCTTGAAACCAAAATCCTTTAGGTGGAATCTTTTTAAAGCACTACTCAATTTTGTGAAGACATTTATTAAAATCTAGTTTATAACTCATGATCTACTTAATCAGACACACATGTGCTGCAAACTATTGAGGCATACTGAGTGAATGTCAGAGTGAGGCGACACCTCTCATCTCTTCCATTTTGTGATCTATGCATGTGACATGTACACCAAGGAAAGATGCCAGTGTCAATTAAGATACCAATGTCAATCATATTAAATATTATATCATTAATACTAGTGCTATATTAAACATTAGTAAAGCTTAATTTATTTTTCACATATATAACATAAAACATACTAATAGTGACAGCTGTGTAAGCAAAAGGCGGTCATAAGACCAAACAGTACAACAAAAACCTTCAAGTATACCTGAAGGAACCTCCATTCAGCCCAAGAACCTGTCATTCAGCTGTCTAATGTGTACAACTTCCAAAAATGATCCATAGAAAACATAGTAATGGCCCACAATACTGTCACCAGTTACATCTCAGAACTTCTTATTTACCTTTCCTACTTTCTATCCTTTCCATTAGTTTCATCTTCTTCTTAAACAACAAATATTTACAAAATCCATTTCTGAACAAGCAGAATCCCCTCTTAGTATTCCTTGGGACACTTTCCAAGTTCTCTCTAACAGACTCTCATTCCAAGCTCTCCTTCTGCCTATCCAATAAGTCCTGGTCATCTGCTCCAAATCAAGGACCCTGTCCAAAGTAATCACCAACTACCATCTACATTTAGGTCCATCAAACCTACCCAGTCCTTCAAATTTCAGTCTACAAGACATCTCAGACAGGATGCTTCAGTTGCTTAAACAAATTCAAAAAGACACAGAAAGCCACTCAGTCTTACCTTAACATCCCTCCCCAGTGCCCTGAGGGCATCACCACATGCCACTGGTCTCAGAAAGAATCATTTATTGCGCATCACTGTCTGCACACATTGTGCAGTGCCAGCGCTGCCAACGCCTGCAGTCCTAAACTTGGAACGGCCAGACCAACACTGCAGACACTGCCTTTTCTGGTATGAGCTCTGAAACCTCCCTTAAAAGCCCTTCATGACCACACTTCGGTCAAGTGTTCTGGAAACTTCTGAGAAACACACCCCTCAAAAAATATCTATTAAGGATAAACAAAGCATAACTCTATCAAAAAGCATAACTAGCTCCTAAGGAAATTTTTTTAATGTTGTTTTTATGTAGCTGAAAATACTACGTTAAAGCAAGTATCGCTACACTAAAAAGAAAACAATGCTGTTTGCCACTTTATTTTTGTGAGAAACAACCCCCCTCCCAAAAGGTTGGTTTTTAAAGCCCTATGTGATATGAAGTAACTGAGCAATGACTTTAAGGTGCTGCTGTTTGGAGAAGCCTCCCAGCTGCTGTGGAGAGTGAAGTGGAACAAATCCCTTTCAGGCCCAAACCCAAGGACGGAAATGACTCTTCTCACCAATGAAGATCTGGGATTGCCTTTCTCAGTCCCTCATCACAGAAAACTCTGATTTTCCACAAAGAGAACAAGGATCCCAGAGAGAATACGGGCAATGCACTGAACCTCAGGTTAACTTCATGAACATGTAGAGCAGTCAGGGATTTTCATGGCCTATTTGTGAGAAGTAAAAATCGTCCATAGGAATCAATTAATTAATAAGTGACTACTTAATTGTCAGGGAAAGTCTACTGTAGCAGGGAGGCTCAGGGATCATAGCATTAAGGCCCTGAAGCCAGAGGTGGACGAGAGGGCAGATGGCCCAGGACACAGTAACTGGAAACAAAAGGATGTGGACAACATAATAAACACTGTCTTTCTAACTATATTGCCTTGGCTTGTCATCACTTTATGGAAGAGGAGCTGGAGAGCTGGAAGTTTGTTTTTAAAATACTCCCTAACCTTATACCATGCCATGCACAAATGTATACAGTAAAGTGTGTACAAGTCACATTCACTCAGTTCAATCTCTACAAATGTTTTATCATCCAATTTAAAGAATCTTTCCAGCCATCATGATTCCCTGGCACCATAGTGGGTAGGCCCTGCCTAACTCTTAACTCTCAATTTAGGAGAACTTTTAACAAACGCTGTCTTAGGCTAAATTTTTTTCTGAATATGAAATTTGAAAACATTACACCAAATAAACTGTAGGTGTAAAGAAAAGGTACAGAAATTTTGACAGTTATTTCATAACATTAGTTAATAGCATTTAAAAAATCTTTGACCCTGGTGTAATGTGTTGGCAATAAATGACAGAACTATGTATTATGTTTGCACTCATTTTCCAGGAAGGATCTGAAAGCTAATAAAATATATTCTGTCTTTGAACAGCAAGTCTTCTTCACCTCAGGTAGTTGCAGCAAAATAAAAATGCTCGAGATGTTACAAATTATATATTACTCATCTTGATTTCAGTCAGACTGATAAAATTTGCTTCACTAGAAATGAAGACTTTTTTGCTTTTGATAAGCAATCTCCTAGAAATGTGATTTTTTTTGGTTTTTTGGGGGAGATTGATTTTTTTAAAGAGAAAAGAACCAAAACAGATTAACAAACACAGAGGCATAAAAAAACACAAAAACAATAAAAGCAGTACAGAATTTCAGACAAGATGACAGGAAATTAACAATGGTTGTCATATTACATATTATTATCTTCAAATTGGTTACTCAGATAAACATATATGTACATAAGATTGATCAAACAATTAAACATTAAGTGTTTCTTTCAAAAAAGCAATGGAAATTAGTAGTACATTATCTTAGCTATCACACACACACACACACACACACACACACACACATATATATATATATATATATATATACACATATTTTTCTCTTCCTTCTTAGGAAGACATCTTTTTAAATTTGGGATCAGAGCCATTTTCTTTCAGAATGAATAAAATCAAGAAACAAACCAGACATTCATTCTCCACTAGCTACTTCAGGTCCTTATTCATCTGAATCATGAATTCCCTTATTAGGAAAATCAAATCAACCCAAGGTTCTTGGATCCAGATGTACAGTATCCTCTTGGATTCCCTTCCACTGTGAGACCTTACTCAGACCTCTTTTTGCACCATTACACTAAGCTATAGCCATGCTAGAATATTTTTTGTTCTACCTACATCAAAATGCAACAGAAATCTGCTGAAAACACAAACATTCTCATTTTCATAGAGTGAAGCCAATCTGAGCTCATCTAAAGTATTAAATCCAGCCATGAAATTATGTTTTCTGTGAAACCACATTTTCCATCTCCACAAGTTGACAGGAGATACTAAACACCATTCCAAAGCAAACATTAAAAAGTCTTTTTTATAACCTACTACGTTAAAGTGAGACACAAAAATATCAGAAATTATTCCCAAAGAAGGTTAACCCAGCAAGGCTTTTATTCTGATATTTAAGCAATTTGAAATATATCTTGTCAAATCCTTACTGTCTTCTGAAAATAACTTTAGAGTGTATTCATTATTCAGGCCTCTCGGTATCAAGAAAAAAATACTGTTCAAACCAGGTAAGTAGAGCCAGGGATATAGCTCAGTGGCATAAGTGCTTGCCTGGTAAGCCTGAGCTCATGAGTTCAATTCCCGATACCAAAAAAAAAAAAAAAAAAAAAAAAAAAAACAGGTTAAGTAGAACAGCTCATGAAATCCACAGATTTATCTGACCAAAGGTCACAACTAAAGACCATACTCATAAGTGAAATTGCATGTGTAAGCAACATATTGTCTCACTAGTGCAAGAACCTGAAAGAGTGAATAAAAATTAGGAGGTGTGGTAGAGACATTGTGAAATGAAAGGAAACTGCTCAAAAGTAAAGAACAATTGGGATGAGGGAAAAGAGAAAAGAAGGAAGGGGGAAACTATCCATATACATATATACAGGTTAGTTAACATAGTTGTACTATTGAGTTATATCACTATATTGAAAGGAACAGTTAATGATTCGTTATTTGATCAATCTTCCATGTCTATATTTGTTTTCCTGAGTAACCACTTTGAAGTTATCAATTTGTAATATAGTAACCATTGTTAATTTCCTGTCACCTTGTCTGTAATTCAGTATTGCTTGTGTTGTTCTTATGCTATTTTGTAGATGGATCTCTGTTATGTTTTCGTTCTTATATTTTTAAGATTAAAAAAAGCGTTGGGTATGCAAGACTATCACCGACCAGAAATTCTGACCTCTCCTCCAAGCAGCCAGTCTTTCTCTCTCTCCCCATCCCTCCCTCTCTTCATCCCTCTCTTTCTCTCTCTCCATCCCTCCCTCCCTCTCTCTCTTTCTCATTGCCAACTCCTGATTTCTCCAAGTGGCAGGTTCTGAAGAGCAATCATGATTTACGTGTTATGACTACTACCATCAGAGAAATCAGCTCATCAGCTCTCAGCTTGCAAACTTTAGGTTTGAATGGCCAAGACTAAATCATAAAGACAACACTAGTCAGGGATTTTTGAAAGCACATCATACCTAGCACATGATTTGGGCCTGAGAAAAGAAGAGTTCCCAAGAGGGAAGAAGGCTGACAAGAAAACCAAAACCCACACATTTCGCTTTGATCTCATCTCATTGTGGGATGGAGATCAAAAGAATATTGAGGGCAAAGTTCAGGTTATTTTTTTCAACTTTATGCTGTTTTTTTAATGGCTGTGTTTTAATTTTCTCAGCTCTGATTCCAAATTATTGACATTCTTTCTCCTTAGTTTTATGTCTTTAATCAAATTAATGACTGAATTTTTTAAATAGAATTTATTATATTTTGACCTACTTAAAATCAAATAGTTGCTTTGCTTGAGATGTTAGAAAAACTGCTTTTTCAAAGGGGAAAAAGGAATCAGACAAATATACTTCCAGGAAGTGATGTTTTATTTTTGTAAATTAAACATCAAAAGGAAAAAAGCACAATTAAAATCCACGATAAAAAAAAAAACAGTATCTTTCTACATGAAATGTTGTGGTAAAATAAAACAGAGTCAACAGATGCTCTAAAATCCTATCAGACAGAGAAGGAGCTCAGCCCAGGGAAGTGGCGCCTGAGCAGCCTGTCTCTGTGGAAATATCTGTTGGTGGGTGAGGCCGACAGCACAGAACCAGCCTAGTTCTTTGTGGAACTCTCCCTTGTTGCTCCTTTGGCAGCTCAGCCAGGGAAGCAGTGCCTGAGTGGCCTGTCTCTATGGCAATCTCCCTTGGCAGGTGAGGCATGCTGGATGGAAGCAGCCTTGGGATCTGTGGTCCTCTAGGTTGGGAGATGAGGCCTGTTCTCCTCGACCAGCTACCTGAGGATCTCTGAGCAGTGGCCCTGTCTGGCCATGGTCAGATCCACAGCTGAGGCCCTCACGCTTTCCCTCCCTAGCCTGAGGACCCCGGTACTGAAGGCCAGCATTCCCCCACCATCGCAGTTGGGGTCTGAGCTGTGCACCCCAGCACATCTGAGGTCATGAGTTTGATTCCCAGTACCAAAAAAAATTTCCTGGGAATCCTGGGCCCAGTGGTCCACAGCCTGCTACCATCTTGGGATAAGTTTGATATCCAGGTAAACTAGGGTCCCTAGAGTCCTTTGTTGAGCTGCCTAGGTAGCTTGTAGCTCAGTACTTTTCATGTGACATCCAAAATAAGATGTAAAAGCAAAATACAGTCTCAGAACTCAACTACACCCTGAAGAAGCCCAGTAGACACTGACATTGGAGAACTTGGAAGCCACATACCTGAAATCTCTAAAATGATCACGTCTGAAGTAAAGAAACAACTCCTTCGGACCATAGAAGAGATCAGATCAGAAATAATCTCTCAGGCACAAAATGAAATGAAAATAATAATGGAAGAAATACTCTGCACATCTAGAAAAGAAACAGATAAAAAAATAGATGACCATAGGCAACAGATAGAAATGTTACCTGAGCAATTTAAGAATGAACTATAACACATGAAATAGACTCAAAGAGATTTCTGAGAAATCAGAACTTCCACTAAAAGCTTGCAAAACTGCTTGAATGAAGCCAAAGATAGAATTTCAGATCTTGAAGACAGCATGGCAGCTAGTGATTGTGAAAGAAAGGATCTCAAAATCATCAAGGATCCTGGAAAAATCAATCCAACAGCTGCAAGATGAGGCAAAAAGAAATAGTGTCTCAGTAGACAGGAGTCAATGAAATAGCAGGAGGCAACACAAATGACATAAAAAGAATATTTACAGAAATAATAGCAGAAATTTTCCCAAGCATGGAAAAAGATTCTGAGGTTCAGGTAAATGAGGCATATAGAACTCCAACTAGCCATAACCCAAATAAAACCACACCCAGACATACAATAATCAAGATCTCAGATATCCGGCAAAAGAACAGAATATTAAAAGCTGCTAGAGAAAAGAAACAGATCACCTATAAAGGAAAGCACATCAGAATCACAGCAGACTTCTCAACACAAACCACACAAGGAGAAGAGCTTGGAGCAAGGTATTACAGGTTCTGAGACAAAACAGCTTCCAACCTAGACTGATGTATGCTGCAAAACTATCCTTCAAATTCAACAGAGAAATAAAGTATTTGCACAAAAAAGAACAACTGAAGAATTTATGAGTGCAAAACCAACCTTACTAAAAGATATTCAAGACAGAGAAAAAAGAGACCATAATCTGAAAAACAACAGTGGAAAGAAACTCTCAAGCAGAGCAAGCAATTAAACAGATGGTAAAAGTAGGAAACCAATAGCAAGTAAATAGCATGACAAGCTTAAGCCAACATATATCAGTTATAACCATTAATGTAAATGGCCTCAATTCACCACTCAAAAGAAACAGACTGGCATAGTGAATTAAGAAACAAAATCTCACAATATGCTTTATACAGGAAACAAACTTTCTTCAAAAGGAAATCCATAGACTGAAAGTCAAAGGATGGAAAACAATTTTCCATGCAACAGGTTCCCAGAAAAAATCAGGGGAAGCTATTATTTTTGCAGAAAATGTAAACTTCAAACAGAAAACAATCAAAAGGGATAAAAAAGATCACTACATACTAGTTAGGGAAAAACTGCAAGAGGAAGAGATAACAATCCTAAACATGTATGCACCAAATATTGGAGCACCAAACTATGCAAGACAAATCTTAACAGACATGAAAAACCAAATAATTAACAACACTATTGTAATAGGGGACCTAAACACCCCTTTGACAGAAAGAGACAGGTCAACTAGCCAAAACTTCAGCAAAGAAATAACAGGCCTGAATGAAATCTGTGAACAAATCAACTTAGTATATATATAGAGTGGTCCACCCTACAACATCAGAATACACATTTTTCTCAGCTGCACATGGGACTTTCTCTAAAAGAGACCACATTCTAGGCCATAGAGCATACCTACCTAAATGCAAGAGAATTGAAATTATCCTATGCATATTATCTGACCACAGTGCAATGAAATTGGAAATTAATGACAAAGGGAACTCCAAAAGCTCCATAAACACTTGTAAATTAGACAACAGCCTCCTGAACAACCAATGGGTCACAGAAGAAATTTAAAAATACCTACGAACAAATTAAAATGCAAATACAACCTACCAGAATCTATGGGATGCAATAAAAGCAGTTCTCAGAGTGAAATTTATAGTGGTGAACTCAGACATAAAGAAAACAGAAAGAGAGCAAATAAAAAGCCTAATGCTATACCTCAAACTTTTAGCAAAAGAAGAATAAGACAAGCCCAAAGCCCAAAGAAAGGAAGAGATTATAAAGATCAGGGCAGAAATTAATGCAACTGAGACAAAGAAAACAATACAAAAAATAAATGAATCAAAGAGTTGGTTCTTTGAAAGAATAAATAAAATTGATGAAAACCTAGCCAACCTTATCAAAAAAAGAAAGGAAAAACCTCAAATTCATGCAATAAGGAATGAAAAGGATGAAATTACTACAGAACCTACAGAAATTCAAAAGATCATTGATATCTACGTTGAAAATCTTTACTCCCATAGGATAGAAAACTCAGAAGAAATGGACAGATTCCTAGAAATGTACGAATTACCAAAGTTGAATCAGGAAGATATAAAAATCCTGAACAACCCAATATCAATTAATGAGATCGAAAATGTCATTAAAAACTTACTGACAAAGAAAAGCCCAGGCCCTGATGGATTCACAGCAGAATTCTGTAAAGTATTCAGAGAAGATTTAATGCCAACACTCCTCAAACTCTTCATTGAAATTGAAAAGGAAGAATTCTCCCTAATTCATTTCTGGAGGCAAGTATTATACTGCTACCAAAACCAGAGAAAGACCCAACTAAGGGAGAGAACTACAGACCAACCTTCCTAATGAACATAGATGCAAAGATACTCAATAAAATACTAGCAAATAGAATGCAGTAAATCATAAAGAAAATTATGCACCATTACCAGTTTGGATTCATTCCAGGAATGCAGGGATGGTTCAATATACACAAATCGATCAATGTAATAATATACCATATCAATAGAGCAAAAGACAAAGACCACATGATCATCTCAACAGTTGCGGGAAAACCTTTCAACAAAGTCCAACAGAGATTCATGATAAAAAAAAAAAACCCAGAGAAAATAGGAACAAATGGTCTTTACCTCAACCTCATGAAAGCCATCTATGACAAACCAACAGCCAACATCATACTAAATGGACAAAAACTAAAAGC